>JAODAL010021712.1:0-66433 GCA_025379985.1 Phyllomedusa bahiana
TTTGGCTCACCCAGCCCCTGGCTGTTGGGGGTTATTAGCACCCAGAAAACTGAGAGTTCCCCAAACTGGCCCCAATTGGTAGGTATTTTCGGGGGCCTATTTGAACCCTGACCCAGGTAGTGGCCCCCTGTGCCGGAAAACCCCCCTTTACCAGGTACTGTCCCAATAGCCAGGTAGTGCCCCTTACAGCCAGGTAGTCCCCCTTACAGCCAGGTAGTGCCCCTTAGCCAGGTAGTGCCCCCAATAGCCAGGTAGTGCCCCCATTAGCCAGGTAGTGCCCCCAATAGTCAGGTAGTGCTCCCAATAGTCAGGTAGTGCCCCCAATAGCCAGGTAGTGCCCCAATACCAGGTAGTGCCCCCAATAGCCACTTAGATGCTCCTTACAGCCAGGTAGTTTCCCCAATAGCTAGGCAGATGCCCCCCTTTATCCGGGTAGATGTCCCCATGAGCAATGCAGATGCCTCCATGAGCCAGGCAGATGGCCCCCTTTAATCCAGGCAGATGCCCCAATGAGCCAGGCAATGCCCCCTTTATCAAGGTAGATGCCCCCATGCCAGGCAGATGCCCCTTTATCCAGGCAGATGCCCCCTTTATCCAGGTAGATGCCCCCCATGACAGACAGATGCCCCCTTTATCCAGGTAGATGCCCCCATGCCAGACAGATGCCCCCATGATCCAGGCAGATGCCCCCTTTATCCAGGTAGTGCCCCATGCCAGGCGGATGCCCCCTTTAACCAGGTGGATGCCCCCTTTATCCAGGTGGATGCCCCCATGCCAGGCAGATGCCTCCATGCCAGGCAGATGCCCCCTTTATCCAGGTGGATGCCTCCTTTATCCAGGTGGATGCCCCCTTTATCCAGGCGGATGCCCACATGAGCTAGGCAGATGCCCTCACCAACACACACCCTCTCCTCACGGGACAATCAGCTCCCCCCTCCCAACACACACACCCTCCCCTCACAGCAATCAGCCCCCCCCTCCCCACACATACAGCCATCCCTGCACACCTGTCCTGCTGGCATCCTTAGTTCTTCTAACTCGGGGAAAGGGGGCGGAGTTTCGCGGGTCCCGCTAAGCCCTGTCCCCTATCCCCGCAATGCTCTCGCAGCTTCCGGAGAACATTGCCGGCGGCGGCGCAGGACAGAGGCTGAAGGGCAGCGTCTAGAGACGTAAAGAGACGCTGCCCGATGCCTCTGTACACACATAACCTCCAGCTTCTGTAAAGAGGCGGGAGGTTAAACCACTGAAGCGGGGGGGGGGGGGGGCGGGACACAGCCCCCATTAGCGGGAGTGACCCGCCAAAAACGGGAGGGTTGGCAACTATGACTTAAAGGGGTTTTGCCAGGACGTGCCTTATCTGCTAAGAAGCAAATGTAAACAAGCCGAGCTGAGAGAGAGAGAGAGAGAGACAGACAGCCAGAGCACAGAGCTGCATAAGGGATCGTGTGAAATGTTCACTGAAATAATCAAACTACAACTTGTGGATTCTGTATACAAAAAACAACAGCTTTCTCCACAGCAGCTTCTTCATGTTCTCTGTCATCAGATAAAGCAGGGATCTACTCAGATAATCACACTAGAACTAGTTTATTCTGTATACAAAAGAAAACATTTCTACCTGGTGCCTTGAAAACTTCTGCAGCTCAGTTTCATCAGATAAGAAGTGTGCTCTGCGCAAGCCCCTGGCCAGCAGCTCTTGTCACTCTGCCTGGTGGTATCTAATGCAAGCTTTTAAGTAACTAAGGGCAGATAAGGCAGCCTGTAGCTCTCTCAGGCTACACTTTTTGTAATCACATATATTTAGAAAAGTGATTAAAAACCCATTTTGGAGGATCCCACGTCAGCATTACATCGTGGCAAAACCCCTTTAAACCCCATAGAAAATCTGTTGGGGGATTTGAAGAAGGTAGTTGCAGCATGTAAACATAGGAACATTAGTGCACACGAGACCGTTACCCATGGTGTCTGGCTATGCATCTCTTTTGCAGCAAGTCCTAATAGCAGAAGGATAATTTACTAGGTACAACATTTGCTTGTCATGAAGGAGTTAAAAACTTCTTACATGGCAATAGTTATTCAAAGTCATTACGTCCTATATTTGAAGAAACCACTTGTTATATTAATTGTACTAAACTATTAATATTTTTCTTGTTTGATTGTTTCTTTGCAAACAGCTTAAAGTTTGGAAATTTAGCCAAAAAAAACCTTATCTACCATTAGTAATTTTAATGTGTGTATATGTAACCACCCAGCTTTGATATGTAAATTGTGAGAAGATAAGGTTAGACACACATGTAATACAATAAAGGCTAGAAAGGACATACTAGAAAGGAAAATATTTTGAAACCTTGACATACACTATACAGTCCCAATCATTTAATCTGGCATCAGGTTGCTGTAACAGATGCTTTACTATCAAACATAATTGAGACAAACACAAAGCAGTGAATGAAAAATAGATCAAAACTCTATTCCGTTATTTCCTACGGAAAATACTGTGGCTACCCTTTGTATGGTGACAGAAACATAGATACTGGTAGAGAACATTTCTCCAACTAAAACTTGCTGATGGATAGAAATCTCTATTTAGTAACGTGTGGAAGCCCACAACCCCATTTTACAGTGGAAGCTTTGAAATCCCATTTGTTTTCTCAGTTAAGAACATTGATGAGCAACATCTGTTTCCTGAATTATCTGTGCCAATGTCTGCTTATCAATCAATGCAATCCATGCACTCCCAAACGGCAACTCATCCTGCTCTTCTGATCTTTTAAGAACAGTTGAATATTTCAGATGGTTTCACACACAGCATTTTTTAGAAAAAAAGCTGTCACTTTTTGTGGAGTTTTTTAAACCAAAGCCAAGAGTGGACTGTAAAGGAATGGGAAATATAGGGGAAGGACTTATACTCTTCTGTCCTGATGGATCCATATCTGGTTTTGCCAAAAACTGAATCAAAAACGGCTATGGTGTTTTCACATTAAAAAATGCAGTGTGTTAAACAACCATTAATCAGAACCTGTATTTGTAATATGACAATCAGCTTAAGAAATAGAAAACTACTAGGAAAAAGCTGGCTGTTAATATGTCAGTGATGTCCCATAACGTGTGCAACACTTGTTCAACAGGCAGGTAGAGACTGAAAGGAAAAAGCAGGCCTGGCATACGTGTACAAAGTTCAGCATTGTGAATTCTGTGTGTCCAGCACTATGTTCCTACAGTGCTGCTCATGTGTAATGACTGCGGCCCACTGGACATAGCCAGACCCTGATGACCTAAAACACACCTGTTATTCAAGCTGACAACTGCCAGGCTCACTCAATTGCCAGTCCAGAACTAAGTAGGTGACAGCTGCCTTGGTGAAAATAGGGTTCTAGTGTGGTTTCTCACTCAGTGGCCCACATTTACTATTGTGATTGCCTATGAAAAGTGTTGTAAAATGTACCAAAAAGTATTGAATTTGTGGCACAGCATGTCACCTATTTATTATAGACATTTTAGACACTTTTTATAAACCTCTCCAACGCAGAAGCAGAGTTTAGCAAAAAGGGGCATAGTGACATTGCGACATGCTGTGCAAAAAATGTCCTACAGTTCTGGCATAAAAAGTAAGCCAACTAATAGTTGGTCTGAAAAACTAGACAAGTCTAAAGATGCAGCAAATTTATCAAGCAGCATGAAGCTTTGCGATAAATCGAAGTTTACACTATCTGCTTTTAAGACAGCAATAGCAATTTTTTGAGCCAAAAGCAGATTTTAGGTAAAGAGAAATAAAGATTTCCCGAAATATTTTTCCCTAAAAAACTGCAGTAATGTTTTTTTTTCCCAAAACAGTGAGTGTGTATGTGTGAAACCATCATAAAGTTGCAGTTTTGCAAAAATATTCTACTAAAAACTTTTTTTTTACCCCAATGCAGCAACCACATGTTAGCTACAAGTCAATAGGCAAATATAAAATGCACTACAGACATTGTTGTTTTCTTTGTGCCATTTTTGTTTTTGCACTTTTTGGATCTATGACAATTTTGTCACAATGCAGTATGCTTTAGTTGCATCATTTTTTCAGGCAGTTTAAAGCATTTTTTTCCACATAGATTTAAAAAAAAAATTCTGCTTTAAAAAAAAAGAGTGTGCTGATTACCTTTTTTGTATTTTGACACATTTTTCCCCAAGGGGGAATCTGCGATGGATTGCATGATTGGTGATGGGGGAGAAACGCATGAGAAAAAAAATGCATCAGAATTGCTTTACCAATCCCAAAATTTTTTTTGAGTTTAACTGCGCTTCAATTATCTCCCTTTTTTATCCAATTTGTTTCCTTTTTTTAAAACTTTTTGGGAAAAAGTGCTAATAAATTTTGGTTTTGAAATTACAAGACTTCACACACGTAATGATTATTTACTTGAAAAACTTTCAAAAAGTTAGACCTGAAAGAAACTTTTGGTAATAAAAGGAAATTTAAGGGGTTGCTTTAAAACGCACCTAAACTGCACTGTGTGAAAGCTGCCTTACATTGGGGGGTAAATGTAAAAAGATGGCACATCGAAGGCCTTTTTTTAAAGGGTTTTTCCATAAAAACTGCGCTGTATAATGGGGCCCGAAGTGCGCTAACATGCGGGGAAAACTTCGAGCCTCCCAGACAGCCCCACTTTGACATTGGTCTTGTTGGGCTTTAATGTGCCTTACTTTCCCAACCCCATTCATTTTGGGGTCGGTTTTTTTCAAATTGGGGCCCGCCCCAGAACGTCCACAGCAGCCCCTTTTGTTGGGCCTTTAGAAATTGCGAAGTTTTCCCCTAAGTCTAACACATAGGGGAGGTGCGTCCGCAGCGGGCCGGCCAGAGGGGCGCTTATCGCCAAAAAGCGGCGAAAACGCGTCTACATGTCCCCCTTGGGTTTTGACAATAATCAGATTTCACAAAAAAAAAAAAGTATTACAACCCAAAGGGTCCCAAGTTGTACAAGAAAATGAATAAACAGGCTTATACCTGATACTAGGGAATATTACATTTTGATTAGAAGTGTTTCTTGTACTGTATTACTTCCCAAATACCATGAACAATGTGTGTTTTCATAGCTTAAGCATAAATTACATAGATGCACAATAAAATGTAATATGAAGTTGGCAATGAAATAATCTAATAACATGCAGAAGCCATTGCTGGTATATGGGATAATAGTCATTGTTTTATGAAGTCCCAGACTATTTTGATTATATGCAAGCTTTTATAACAAAGAAGTATTAACTTTTATGAACATCAAAGATTAAGGAAAAGGCTCTGACGTACAGTAAAGAATGGCCCGAGCAGGCAATAAATCAGTTCAGTGTAGAGCTGAAAAGTCACTGTGGTACATATAGGAAAATTTAATGTCTCATAGTTGATGCTTCCATAAATATTTCACTACCAGAAATTGGAAAGTGAGTTATTTTTCCTGTTTGAGATTTCCATTTTCTCAGGTTTGCACAGTATATTGCATTCAATGTTATACAATATTGTGAGCAATTTCCATGCAATTTTACTACATTTTAACTGTATTTTAATTGTATCAGTTGCTGCCTTATACAGCATTCTTACAGTAATCTTATTTTTAGCTGAAATCTTCAACCAAGGATTGAATTAAACTTCACGCAAGCGTATTTCTTTCTAGATGGGCTCAAGGCCTAATCATTTAACTGTGTGGTCTATTGTACAGACTCTCAGCTCAGGTTCCTTACACTAGATTTAATTTAATAGAAATCACTCACCAGTGTTTATACAGGTATGGGCTTGCTTTATAAATTTTTTACCTGTTAGTTACCCATGGGTAATACCGATGCTATCTAGCAACCACGTTTCATTAATCTACTCTTCATTTCACTGCAATACATTTTTTTAAGTTTGTGTTTTTCTCATTATAAAGTAAAAGCACAAGAAGTGTATTAGATGTGAAATTTATACATAACATTTATGGAACGGCTAGACATAGGAGCATGTGAAACATGGGGGGGGGTTTCACAGGTTTGGTACAAAAAAAAAAAAGAATGGGGGATTTTTTTTTTTATTTTTTTAAATATACATATAGTAAAGTGAAATAATTTGAGTTGGGCCCTCCTCCCTCAAATGCAGACACAATGTCTTTAGTGAATTGGCAGTATAACAAGCTGCCTGTGTGAGGGACCTGCTCTATGAAAACTATGATGGAGCAGGAAGTCATCAGCTACCTGCCCTGCCAATTAGTCTGGCAACCTGCAGACTTCTTAAGGTCTGCGGCATACTAGAGTAAATGGCGTAGGTGGTGTGTAGTGCCTGCATCAGGGCACTTCTCTCAAAACATGGGGGCGTGATAAAGTCATTGCATCACAACATCTGTATGGAACTCAACTGGAGTGGCCAGCTCAGAGGGTGGATGGAGAGAGATGAGTTTTATTTTTTTTTTAACAATTACAATTAGCAAGAATGCGCTAAAATGGATGGTGAGGACCCTATCTACCTATTTACCTGGGGCCCTATTTACCTGACACACTAACACTAAGGGCCACATGTATGAAAACTGCATAGGTCTAAAACTCATTTTTTTGCCCATAGTAACCTATGGGCAACAAAGTGAGTTTTAGACCTAAACAGTTTTCATACATGTGGCCCTAAGAGGGCTCTATTTACCTTACTTAGGGTGCTTTCACACAACGCAGTTTTGATGCAGTTTTAACTGCGCTCCAATTAAACTTCCTTTATTACCAGCAAGCTTCTTTCAGTTGTCTAAATTGTTCAGAAAGTTGTTTAAAGTAAATAATCAATTACTATGTTTGAAGTCTTGTGGATACAAGCACACTAACTCATTCCTCATTTTCCAAACAGTTTATACAAGTGTAAAAAGCTTGCTGGTAATAAAGGCAGCTTAATTGGAGCACAGTTAAAACTGCACCAAAATTGCGCTATGTGAAAGCACCCTTAGTGGTGCTTGACTATATTTCTATCTATTGGGGACTTACCTACTTATTGTGGGGAGAGGGGCTTACCTACTTACACATTGGGAAGGGGACGTGTCATTTTTCTTTTTTTCCCCGATAGTATTGTTTTTCCGGGAGATAAGTTATATAGCAGTTGCTTTCTCTCCACTACCCAGTGAAAACGCATGTGCCAAGTCAAACTTGGTGTAAATGTGCATGTAAAATTGAGTGGAATAGCTTTCAATTGAACACTCTGGTACCAGGATGCAAATAAAGACCAGCAAATGGAAAACCAGAGCAAAAGCACTGGAGTAGTAAGGGATTTAAGAAACAGTTGCTGCTAGTTTTATTTGATTACTTTCTAGGAACCCTTATAATAAATGTGTATGCATTGAGGTGTGGCCTAAAGTTTATTGGTCATATAACAAAGTTTATATCTGGTGCCACCTATTTAGGTGAACTAGTACAAAGTATGTAAACTGGCATTTAATGTATATAAAATATTACATAGTAATACCAATCCAATTCATAAAATGTTACATAATATCCATCTAATTCATAGAATATAACATAATAATATTCATCTAGTAAATAAAATATTGTATAGTCTTATCCACCTAATCACACCTATTATCCTGCAGTAATGATCCAAAAGAAGGCAAATAAACTCCTAAAGCTACACTACTATCAGATGTTCATTTTCACGTCAAATGCAGTAATGTTATTAAACATTTAGGGACTCATGTATGAATACTGTCTAGGTCTAAGACTTTCTTTGTTGCCCATAGCAACCAATCAGAGCTCATCTTTCATTTTCCAGAGCACTAGTGAAATGAAAGGAGTGGCTCTGCTTGGTTGCTATGGGCAACAAAGAAAGCCTTAGACCTAGACAGTTTCATACATATGGCCCATAGTAAATTCAGATTAGAATTCATGTTAATGTGCAAACTTTGGGTAATTTAAAATGTTAGTCAATGCAGTTAGAATATGGAGGGTAACTCTATAGAAGAACCAGACTGACAATTATTCCATTCTTCCCTTGCATCAGTTTGTATGATTGTCTTCCAATTCCTTCATAAACTGGGATATGACAAACTATAGGCTCAAGATACATAATAGAGTACAGTTCTATGTTATAACCTATTGTGCATCATATCCTAAATGCCTATATTGCCTATATTGTTTATCATCCAGCTTTCCAAGACAAAAATGTAATCACAAACATATATAAAGAAAACCATATACCTGATGTAAAAATATACTTAACTATACTGCACCAAAAATACATTTTAGGGGCCTTATGTATGAAAATTGTGTAGGTCTAAGACTTTCTTTGTTTCCCATAGCAACCAATTAGAGATCCCCTTTAATTTTTTTCAGAGAACTATATGAAATGAAAGGGGATCTCTAATTGGTTGCTATGGGCAACAAAGAAAGTCTTTAGACCTAGACAGTTTTCATACATGAGGCCTTTAATATTTATGTAACATATTTTAAACATATTTAAAAGTGTGGCACATTGCCAATACAAGCACCTGTAGGATCACATAATGAGCAATGCTACCTTTCTGCTACTACACTAAAAAATCCATTTTGACAGTGTGTATGAAAAAATCACTATGCCATGATATGTTATGATATTATGACAAATCATCAGAACATGAAACAATCCAGACATACACTGCTGATGTAATCATTGGCCAAAATGAAAAATCCATTTCAGAAATGTAGCGAGGTGCTTTCGCAGCAGTCTGAAATAAACTGGTTATGAGCATGCCACTTGTTATACAGTTTAATTTCCACTTAAAGTCAACCAAGGGACATGGAATTTTGTTTCACACATGAGGGTTTTGACTTTCACAACTGATTGCTGATATAAACTGGCTGACAATACCTCATATTCACCTTCTCTCCCTGATTTTCAGGACAAGTTCCAGGCATAAAGATGAACTCTTATTGGAATTTCTACATGTTTACAATCATGTTTTTCCTTGTCTTAATGTTTTGAAAAAATAAAGCAGCTTTCCAGATGACATTGATTTAAATCAAAGATGAGACTGATGGAAGGAAGTATGACTTTACAGAGTTTGTGGTCTGTAACCAAAGGGATACATAGGTCTGCATTATATATAGCTGCATGCACTTCAATCAGTTATATTTGTAAACTTGTGAATTTGTTATGTTTTGGCATAGGATAGTTCATAAATATTTTGGTATCAAATTCAGACATACAGTATCTCACAAAAGTGGGTACACCTCTCACATTTTTTTTTGTAACTTTTTAATATTTTTAAATTATATCCCTTTTCAGATGGGGTTTATAGAAAGACAACAGATGAAGATATCCCACTTTGAACAAATTAATGTAAAGTCAGTCAGGTGGGGAAATAGATATATAACAGTTATAATAAAATTAGGTAGTGCCTTCAATATAACAACACACAATCATCAATGTCTAAACCACTAGCAACAAAAGTGAGTACAACCCATAGATGTAAATAGGCAAATTGTACCCAATTTGCCATTTTAACTCCACGGTGTCATGTGACTCATCAGTGTTACAAGTTTTCAGGTGTGAATAGGGAAATGGTGTGTTAAATTTAACGTTATCACTCACACTCTCTCATACTAGAAGTTCAACATGGCACCTCATGGCAAAGAACTGTCTAAAGATCTGAAAAAAAATTATTGTTGCTCTACATATAGGTGGTCCAGGCTGTAGGAAGACTGCCAACACCCTGAAACTGAACTGCAGCACAATGACCAAGACCATACAATGGTTTAAAAAGACAGGTTCTACTCAGAACAGGCCTCGCCATGGTCGATCAAGGAAGCTGAGTGCATGTGCTAAGCGTCATATCCCGAGATTGTCTTTTCAAAATAGATATACTATATATAAGTGCTGTCAGAATTGCTGCAGAGGTCAAATGTGTGAAGGGTCAGCCTGTCAGTGCTGAGATAATCTGCCACACTCTGCATCAAATTGGTCTGCATAACGGTCGTCCCAGAAAGAAGACTCTTCTAAAATTCACAAGAAAGCCCTCAGTTTGCTGAATATGAGCAGACTAAGGATGTGGATTACTGGAATCATGTACTGTGGTCTGATGAGACCAAGATAAACATATTTGGTTCAGATGGTTTCAAGAGTGTGTGGTGGCAACCAGGTGAGGAGTAAAAGGACAAAGTGTGTCTTGCCTACAGTCAATCATGGCGGTGGGAATGCTTGAGTGCTGTTGGCTGTGGGGAGCTAGAATTCATTGAGCGAATCATGAATGCCAACATGTACTGTGACATACTGAAGCAGTGCATGATCCTCTCCCTTTGGAAACTGGGCCACAGGGAAGTATTCCAACATCCCAAACACACCTCTAAGACGACCACTTCCTTGCTAAAGAAAATGAGGGTAAAGGTGCTGGACTGGCCAAGCATGTCTCCAGACCTAACTCCTACCAAGCATCTGTGAGGCAAATGGAAAGTGAAGGAGTGCAAGGTCTCTAACATCCACCAGCTCTGTGATGTCATCATGGGGGAGTAGAAGAAGATTCCAGCGGCTGCAACCTGTGAAGCTCTAGTGAACGCCATGCCCAAGAGAGTTAAGGCAGTGCTGGGAAATAATGGTGGCCACATAAAATATTGACACTTTGGGCACAGTTCATCCATTTTCACTTCGGGGTGTATTCACTTTTGTTATCAGCGGCTTAGACATTGATTGCTGAGAGTTGAGTTATTTTGAGGGCACAGCAAATTTACACGTTTTTACAAGTTTTACACTGACTACTTTATATTGTATCAAAGTGTCATATCTTCAGTGTTGTCCTATGAAAAGATATAATACAATATTTACAAAAATGTGAGGGGTGTACTCACTTTTGTGAGATACAAGAGAGAGAGAAAGAAAGAAAGAGAGAGAGAAAGATACCTGCCTTTCTTTCTCCATATATATTATATACCTTTTGTTAACATGTGCATTACTTTAATAAATTATATTTAAATTTAGAACTGAGGTAGATGGGTAGATCAATAACATTCCGAAAAGACAGCAACACAATTTTCAAGCCTCTTAAAATGTCATTGTTTGAACAATAATCTATATAAGTACACATAATACCGAGAGGTCTCATCTATATTTAATGTAGTACATGGAACACAACTATGGATTTACCATGGTCCAGATATAGAAGATCTGAAAATAGCTGGCAGCAGATGTCCTACTCCTGCTATACACAGATGAGACTTCTCTTTCGTAAACTAGATTATATTTCTGAATAGTATTTCAGTGCAAAGAATGCATGATGAAGTAAATGGACACAGAACTGAAGATGAGGGAAACTGTTCGCATTTTATTTTTCTGTTTACTACACTGAAATAAATTGTTGGGCTTCCACTAATAGCATTACTGATTGTTGCTGTATAACAGTTACATTAAAAACTAAAAATCGAAATGCAAAATATGAAACAATACAAATTACGCTACTAATTGCTTGAGAAATTTCCAGTAGGCAACACAGTATCTAGGCATAAGAGCTGTTAAATCATCAACCACATCAGTGAAGTAAATGTAATTTGGTACTGGATCATTTTAATAGAAACTGAAGAAAA
This sequence comes from Phyllomedusa bahiana, assembly GCA_025379985.1. Lineage (NCBI taxonomy): Eukaryota > Metazoa > Chordata > Amphibia > Anura > Hylidae > Phyllomedusa > Phyllomedusa bahiana. Next base: position 11,527 of record JAODAL010021712.1, read on the forward strand.
TTGATAAGATGTTTACAAGACAATCTGGTATACAGTAAAAGATATTTATTAAGACCGACTGGTTCAGATGCTAATGTGGGAATCATAGGAGTCAAAGGTACTGTAGATTCACTATAACTATTACTATTGAACAATATAATGTCTTAGCATTAGTACATTTGGAGGATCTCACCTCATGAGGATTCACAGGCATGCTGACCACGTCACATATGCTGTGCCATATATATGTATAAAGAGGTAATGTGTGATAGAATAACTGTATTTTCATACATGTGTGCCAAAAAAACTCATGCACATGGCTGCATCATGGCTATACTTAGGGGCCGTTTACATGGCACAGGACAGATACCGGTCGGTTTATCCGACCGGTATTTGTACTGTTTTCGTGCCGTGCACACAGCCGCCGGGGGAGGGCTTTTCTCCATGGTTAGTAGAGAAAAGCCCTTCCCCTTCACATAGACATGTTCATATTCCGTCTGAAAACCGGTCGGAAGAATGAACATGTTCTATGTTTTTTGGACCGTTGGCAGTCTGAAAAACCGCCGGGTGGAAAACCCGTGCATTGGGGACCGCTGCACAGATTTTCTATTAAGGTCCGTGTAAAAGTTTGTCAGCTGGTTTACAGACGATTTTCAAAACCAAAAACCGGCTGAAAAAACAGTGCCGTGGGGACAAGGACTTAGACTTCGGATCAGGTGCCATCCTAGGAGGAAAGCTTTTCAAAGAGTAACTTCAGGAACAGAACATAATCTGATTATGTCTTTGACAATAAATATATAGCTCATGCACAGAGCAATAATTAAGCCATATACCATACATGAGCCCTTCAAATGACTTGGCGTGTGTACCAATTTTTATAATTAAAAGCTCCATTGCTATATCTGTATTCATCACTATAACTACATCCATAGCAACTGCTATGAGACCTAGATGTTGAGGGGGCCCCACAGTTTGCCAGAACAGGTTTTGCTGTTTAGCACTACTATGTGAGTATTCTGAAAAATGACACTATCTACACCTTAAAGTATTGCTACTTATGCCGTTGGTTCAGTTTCTTATCATTAGGTGGTGAGGGCCCATGTCATTTTGCTATGGTGTCCCATGTGTTCTAATCATGCCCCTGACTGTGTTATTTATGATGTACTAATACACATGACACACTATTCACACAAATGCTAAAGTCTGTCTTATGATCACACATTTGTGTTTATATATAACAAGAAAGTTCAATGTCAGTATGTATATATAGTTCATATAACACAGCTTAGCATCCAGTGGAGGTGCTCACGAGGAAGTAACTGCATCATAAGAAATGTTTGAAAAGACATTTATCAAAAGAACATTGTTTTAAACACACCAACCTTTCTTATATTTTTGTTTACATCAACCAGATTGAGCATATAGATGTAATCTTTAGCTCCAAGGAACAGTCGGCTCCTCTCTTCATCAAGCAGCAGGGTCTGAAAACCCAGCCTTTCAGACGATGACTCCAGAAATGGGATACAGCTGTTTGACAGAAGCAAGTCTGTGGGAAAAGCAAAGAAATCTTTTAGAATAAAATGTTTACTTATAAGGCCACATTCACACTCAACTTCTTTCTTTTTCAGATGTGTGAACCTGTAGCTTTTTGTAAGCAAAAGACATAGCACAGCTCGTTATTTTTTTAATCTCTTGTCAAATGTGTAGTCTATGGATTTTAGTGTGAATTCAGTAAGTAATTCCACTAGGCCTTGGATATCTGACAGACATTAAGCATGTCCTGAATATGGTGGACGCTATGCCATATAAAGTACATTATTCTTTGATTGTCTGTGATATAGAGTCTTTACATTCCTGTATTCCGCATGGATTAGGCATTATTGCCATGTCCTTTTTTTTGGATACATTTTCGGATTATTCATAGCAATTAAAGGACTTTATTCTTACAGTTCTGAAATATCTTTTGTGATAACTTTTTTATGTTTAATAATATTTTTTATTTGTAAAAGGTTGGAGTATCTACAAGGGTAACATTTTCCCAATCATTTGCAAATATTTTTGTTGCTTGGTGGGAAGAATGCAATATTTTTTTGCTGACAATCCTTTTGTGTCTGACATTGTGTGGTACAGCCGCTGTATAAATGATAATGTGATCATCTGATCAGAGAATGTTGCGGCCATGCTACACTTTATCCAATACATAAACGGCAATATAATTAATTTAAAATTCACTGCAAGCTGGCATAAAAGTGATATTCCTAGATTTGGAATTGCATGCAGATTCTGTTTCTGGTTCTATTAGTATTAAGGATATATCTACACAGCAATGTTAAGATGCTGTCCAAACTCCGACGGCATTTTAACATCGCTGTACCGCGATTTGGCGGTTATCGTATTTCTGGCATCCACAGTACATTGGAGCTACAGGAATCCGACGGGAGTCCTGCAGAATCATGCCGCATCCCCCACGGCCAGAGTGAGCTTTGGCCGCGGGGGAATAACCTGTCGATGTCGCAACATCGTGGTCACGACATCACAGCTGCGGGCAGCAGGAGTGAGCTCCTGCTGCCCGCAATCCCGGCGCAGTAACGGCGCTCAGCGCCGGTACTGATCTCCTACCAGACAGCCCGGACGCTGAAGGACAGCATCCGGTTTGTCTGGTGACGTCACGATGCCCACAATGCATTGTGGGCAGCGTGACTGACAGTTGCCATAGATAAAATTGTAATGAAAATGAGACCCCAGAGTCCAGTAGGTGCTCCTCCTATTCTGGGGCTTGTGGTTGAGCCAAATAGCGCACTTGGGCCACATATGGGATATCCCTGAAAACAGCAGAATCTGGGGAATCAATAGTAAGTTGCATTTTCCTGATCACATTTACCGTATTCTTGTGAATAATGGATAAAAATTGAAAATCTGCAAAAAAAGTGAAATTTTGAAATTTCACCTCCACTTTGCTTTAATGTCTGTGAAATATCTAAAGGGTCAATAAACTTCTTAAATGCTTTTTTAAATACTTTAATGGGTGTAGTTTCTTAGATCGGTCATTTATTGGGGTATCTAACATACAGGCCCCTCAAAGCCATGTCAGAACTGGACTGGTCCCTAAAAAAATCTATTTTGCAAATTTTCTTGAAAATTTGAAAAATTACTACTATATTTCTAAGCCCCTTAATGTGGTACAAAAAAAAAAGAAAAAACATTAAAAAAATTATGCCAACCTATAGTAGACATATGGTAGATGCTAGTTATAAACTATTTTGAGTGGAATAACTATCTGTCTTACACGCAGAAATTTTTGAACTTTGAAAATTGCTAATTTTTGCAAATTTTCATGATATTTTTATATTTTTCACAAATATACAAAGACTTTTTGGATCAAAATGTATTACTAACTTAAAGAACAATGTGTCATGAGAAAACATTCTCTGAATCACTTGGATAGGTAAAAGTGTTAAAAAGTTATTCTCACATAAAGTGACATGTCCGATTTTAAAACCAGGGCTCTGTCAGGAAGGCCAAAACTGGCTTCGGCGGTAAGGGGTTAAATGCCCCACACGCCATTATCAGGCACATTACAGAGAGGCACAGAAGATATTCAGCCAATGAGAGCACGAGCTACTCGAGACTTGTAATATGCTATGGGGTGCATTTCATCAATAAGGATTCAAGCTACTCGAATTTACCGCTTTCCTTACACCAATCAGATTCAAGATTATGCCTCAACAGAATAAAATGGAGCAAGCAGCTCGACTCCTGATTGGTGGAACGTATCCCATAGCATATTATGAGTCCTTAGTAGCTCGTTCTCTTATTCGCTGGAAAGGTCCAGCCTCTGTATTTCTGCCCAGCCTCTGTGTTCTGTCGAGTAGCAATCGGAGGAACAAATTGACCAAAAAGAGCTTAGCCTCAGTTTTAAATATACAGTCTTTCCCAGTTTTTCTTATAACACGTCTCCCGATGAAGCGCCGATGCAGGCGAGAACGCGTTGAGTATTTTGTTGTCAAAATATGTGTAAAAGGTTTATGCTCTTTTATTGACATTGTTTTTATTACAATAAAAACCTTTTTTAAGCACCATATCTTCCACAGGCGCGCTGTAATGCGCCTGATAATGGCGTGCGTGGCATTTATACATGCATGAACGGGGTTGCGCCTGATATCGGGCTGAAAAGACATTTTAGAAAAAATTGCCACGAATCACCAGGAAGTTCGGCTTAATTTAGAATTGAAATTTTCCTGAAATTCTAAACGAATTCCACTTCGTTAGAATCGTTTTGCTCATCCCTACCGCAGAATATAGAGCATGTAATATATTCCACCGGATAGACAGTGGTTTAGGAAACCATAAGTAAAATATCTGTGTAGTGTCGACTACAGCACAGATTTTCTATTGAGGTCTACACAGCACTAGGTTCAGTCGGAATTTCGGCAAATTCAAAATACTGAAGCCAGCAAAAATCTGACTAAAAACCCGTGCTGTGTAGACATAGCCTAAGACCTACAGGAAAACCATAGCAGACAACACTATATTGAAAGCCACATCATTTAATCCATTACATACAGTTAAAAGCATACCAATAGGTGAGCTTGTTTGTGAAAAAAGAATCTCTTCTATTGAAGATCTCTATTTAGAAGAGGGATATTGTTTATGTGACCACTTGCGGTGCCGCAACTATCCAGACTGGATGTTGCTGTATGTTAAAAATATTGTGAAAAATAAATCTAGAAGTCAATTGTTAAAATATAGAAAACATACTAAAGATTGTAAATTACTACATACAGTACATATAGCCAAAAATTTCTGCAGGTGAATGACATTGTAAATAAATATTTGCCTTTTTTGGAACAGGATGCTACCTTGCGGTCTCTTCTGCAGGAAATGTTCTACCTGGAAAGCCTCCACCTTAAGTAAACTACTTTCCCCCAGTCTAATATAGACTTCTGATAGGAACTGCAGTAATTGGCTGGCATGCTGCATTTTTTTCACATGTGAAGGTAAATGATAATACGTATAATCCATCCAATGTGTCTAAACATTTTTCCCACAAACATCCTGGAGATGCGAGTCGATTCAGGTTATCAGAACTTCAACGGGTTAATAGACCTGTAAGTGGTGATGACTGGAGACGTGCTTTATTAATCAAGAAGTATTTTGTATCTTGTGTTAAGAAACTTCCTATCCCAAAGGTCTTAATTATAAAACCGATCTATGGATTTTGTCCATTTGCTACTTTCATACTACAAAACCAGTGCAGACTTTCCTACTTTCTTCTGAAATTAGTAAAAGTATGGCTTTTACAACAAATGCAAAATATTATTATTTCTAAAAATGTACAATGATTTTGCGGGGCGTACTTTGGAGCATATTTTGCGCCGAAATACGCCCTGCAAATACGATAAAATCATTGTTCAAATTCCACACTCATTGAGTGCTGTGTGAAATCATTGTCATCGTTCAGATGATGATAATTTACTATTGTATTTCTCGGAAGGTAAAAAGAAATGACCGGTCATTTCTTTCAGGCACTCACATGCCAAGAAATAGAAAAGTTTATGAGGCAGGAAGCAGCTCCGGGCCATTGTGTGTTGAAAGTAGGGACTTGCAAGCACATACTTCACATACACATCAACAGCACCAATGGACGCGTAAGTGTGCGTGCTACAATACACCGTGTGAACATACCCTTAGCCAAATAAAAATCTAGGTCACTTGCCTCATTTATAAACGAATATAAAGTCACAAAGTTAAAATTCTAAAAATGTATAACATGTTTGTCTTGTCCTATAAAAATGTACTGAAGTTCTAGTTCTGCTGCTGTTGCTATACTAAAAAGTACCTGTGACTACTCCTGATATGTCTAAGTAAATACCTGTGTTCCCTGTGAAATAATTCTGGAGCATCTTCTCTTATAACTCTATGTTGTACTGTTCCTCTGTTATTCCTTCTAGAAATGTATTACTGAATCAGTCAGCTGGGTGTTACCATTCCAATTCTCGAGGGGTTTGTCCCTGCATACACTGACTCTGCCAGTACTGATTCGACAATGTCAGGCTGTGTTGAGACACAACCCCAATTGGCAACACCCAGTTGACAGATTCAGTAATACATTTCTAGAAGGAATAACAGCACAACACAGATTTATAAGAGGAGATGCTCCAGAATTGTTATTTTACAGAGAGCACAAGTAATTACTAAAGTAGACATATCTAGAATGTCCCTCTGTCAAATTGGTTTCCAGTGTAATATTTATTCAATAATGTACAGAAGTGTTAGAAAATGTAGTTCTCAGATGTGGCAGCATGTGTCCAGTGCTGCAGAAGATGAGTCCAGTTTATTCATGAGTAGGTGCTAGCCCAGCCCACCCACTGTTGATTCTATTACTGTAAATAGCTGGAAAACTGTTAATTATCTTTGGGAATGTGGGACGAATGATGGTGGGTGGGTAGTAGCTAATGCCTGCTCATTGATTAATCTCTGGCAGAGCAGGCATTAACCTGCCAGATTTGATAATTAAATGTTGAAGAAAAAAAAAAACTGCATTATACAAGAGATAGACCACTAGAAACAGTAGAAACAGTATGTCTGTCACTAGCTTAGCCTCACTAAGGGCAGCATAAGGAGTTGTGTGATGGGGTGCCTGGGGCCTACCAGTAAAGTTGATTCTTGGGGTGCATTAGTGGTGTTTATTCTAGGGGTCCACCCTACAGCTACTGTACATGACTGTACATACTGGACATGACTCTTGTTTTCTGCCTCTCTTTCTTTGCCTTTTTCCCAGTTCTGCCATACTACAGGGACTACCAAGGGTTTCCCTCCTCCAATATGGACCTGTCCGAGCCTGAGCATAAGGTATGTGTCAGGTTCCCTTTAACTCTTCAGGGGCTTTCTATACCTTTAATTATAAAAGCAGAATATGATTTTAATCTCTTGTATATAATAACAAAATTGCCAATATCTATTCCTTATTAAAATAAAGGTCATAGCCAAGATAAGGCCATATTCAGAAATGAAATAGTTTTGCAAAGTCACATTAATATCTAGTATTAAAGGGGTTGTCTCACTACATTGATTCATCTCACCTCAGTCCTGTTTTCTTGGTTTTATTTTGAATTCAGGGGTGTGTTTACTGGCTTCTACTAGGCTGCATTAGAAGCCAGGTCTGTAGCTATAGCAACCAGTGCTGGCAGCCTATCAGAAAAGATTGAACAGGTCTGTAGCCATAGCGACCTGAGGAGCTGATGCAGCCCATACAAGAGGGGATATCTCAGAAGATGTAGGACACTGTTAATGGACATATATTTCAAAGTGACTTTTTTTATGCAAGAGCTTTACCATACAAAGCAATTCTTTGTAGTGAGACATCCCCTTTTAGACATCTACCTCACTGTAATGTAAAGTTTGAAACTTGTATTAAAATGACCTTATAACAAAGAGAAAAGAAAGAGGTTGTTCCTCAGCTTTCCAAACAGTCCGAACAGCAAATCAACTTGCTCTCTTTTTTTCTACTGTTTCATTTATGTTTCATAGCTACAATATGTAACCATATAATCATGGGTATGAATCATGAACAGTTCAATAGTTCCCTCACACAAGGGAAGCACATGGAATTTAGCAACACATTTTTGTTTTAATGTTTTAATTTAAATTGATGTACTATTTATTATTGAGCAATGCTGTATTTATCTCATTAAAATATTTTATATTTTCTAAAGGATTTCTTTAATTATTGGGCGAGGCAAGCTTGATGTATTTTTTGATGTACAAAGGCATGAACTAGAAACTAGAAAAAACTGCATTATTTAAAATATGCTTGTGTTTATTTAAGAGGACATATATCTGTTGACAATCTGCTTTTTTGAGAGTATTTTCCAACTACTGAACACTAAAATTGTAATGGCTGGGTAGGATGTGGATCCTGTGGACCACCACAAGCAGTGGTATAAGCCACGTCAGAAAGCGGAGTCTAAGTAGCCCCCAGTTTCTACCAGAGCCCACCGCAAGGCAGATTGGGCTTGCTGTGGTGGGAGACTACCAGGTCATTACCCCCTATGCGACTTGCTTGAAGTAGTGGCTGGGGTGCAGTGGGTACAGGATCGACAGGTAAGCTCGTAGTTGGGGACAGACAGAAAGATCAGAGCAGGCAGCAAGCAAATGTGATCAGTGGATGCAGGCAAAGGTCAAGATACACAGAAAGACAGGAACACTAAAGGAAAGTTTCTCTAAGGCACTGGAGATATGGGGTCAACGCTCAGTAACTTGCCAGTTACCGGAGTGCAAGCGCTTTAAAATTTACTGGGCCGGCGCTCATGTGTAACAAACAGGGTGGTGTTATGGCGGCACTCCAACTGCGTCTACCCCTTGCCCATGGCAACCCACCTTAAGATATCTTCTAAATTGTGGGGAGAGGTGCAGTGTTTGAGACGTATGATGTACTGCCGATAATCAATTGACACGACAACTGTTCTTGGAGTGATGAGGCTTTTACTCTCGTTCTTAGCGGCTTTTGCAATACATACAGTGTGCTAGCATAATTGCACTCAGCAGCTTCAGCATCCACACAAGCAGCTAATGAGGGGTCCTCTTCTTGCCCACCTCACTGCTCTATCTGACCATTCTCAGTGGCTTCCTCCACCATGGTCCAGGTCTCCTGCTGAACTTCTCGCTGCTCCCTGGATCAACTCCTTTCCTTTGGACACTCACTGACTCTGGAGTGGGGACCTCTCCTGGATTTTCTCTGCTTTTAACAAATTGCAACTATATACAAGGATGTGGCTTTCTACTCTCTCTGAACGACTGCCGATAATATCTTCCACATCTCCTGGTTACTACAGCAGCTCTGAGGAGTGCACTTCTCTCTCTCCTCTCAAATGACTCTCAACTGACAACTCTGTCACCAACTACAGCTTCCCCCTCTGCACAAGCTGGTCCCCCTTCTCCTTAGCCTAGCTCTACCCCTCGAGCTTTCTGATTGGCTGCCCAGCTCCTCCTGACTCACAGCACACCACATACACAGGCCCAAAGTGCCTGCCTGAACAGTTTACTGTTCCCTTGCTATAACCAGGCCACTGGACTCCCTGGTTTCCCATGGCAACCAACTACTGTCAACATCCTAACACAATTGAAATACCTTACAAGTGTGACCCTATGAGCGAGGATGGGCGCCGGCAGGCAGAGAAGCACAGGAAAGCAGGAATGCAGAGAGGTGAGTACTGTTCTGAGGTGCAAGAGTGCCTGTAGCCAGACGTTGCAGTGCCACTTGTCCCCAGCAGTGTGTCAGGAGAGGGGACACGAGGGCGCTCGCATCGTGAAGTGCGGGCTTTGGTGCTGCTCATGACAAAAATAGAGGGGTGCTCTTTCTGTGCTTTTTTGGGACATCCGTGCATCCAAGCATAAGTGAGGTGTGAAATGTCCCTTTGACATATGACCACCAGTAATACTGAACCTACTGGGTAAACCAGGGAGATGAAGGGATTATGCATTTTTCACCATAAAGCCCTAAAGGGTTGTGTGGATTCTCTCACATGGAATCCCTAGATTGCCACCTCCAGAGTATTATTCATAAACAATGGCTGGTGCATGGATAGACAGCAGGCACCAAGGCATGATACTAAACAAGCGGGCAGAAATTGTAGTCAGATAGTTCTGGGGTCAAGGAAGATGGAGTTCCATTGTAAGGAGTATACAGATAGAGGGGCACACAGAAAACAAGAACTGACTCAAAATAGAGGTCCATGTGTATTAAAACGGTCTAGCAGTAAGACTGTATGTTTCAAGGGCACTCATGACAAAGAGGGCTTGTGCGCGAAATGCAGCAAACTTGCTACTGCTATTCAAATGCTCCTCATACCCTGGGTTAAAAGCACTGCTTATCCTAAAGTAAGACTGTTCTTATTTTTAGGAGACAATACTAAAGAATTACAGTATATATAGTTTTATGGAACCTGCACAAACAAATTTCAAATTATGTTTACATATAAATGAAATGTCGTTGGAATTTGAGGATATACTACACACAGCACTTATACATTGATATATGCTTCTCAGTAAGTGAGCGAGTGGGACATTAAACCTACATTTGGGGGTTTAAAAGTTAGGGGATTCACCCCTTCGCCCACCTGGACGTATGGGTTAAGGAGTAGTACAGGGGGATCACAGCACGATTCTGCTACACAGCCGCCGGGTGTTAGCGGCTAATTGCTTCTAACACCCGGCAGTTACAGCATGGGGGGGGGGTGCCGCCGCCCACCCACGCTGTTTAACCTTTTAGACGCCGTGGTAAATATGGCTGCGGCGTCTAAATGAATGAAAAACGGTGCCGCACACCGTTCTTCACTCTGATTGGAGCATAACTGCGGGGATCCGATGCCTGGACATGGCATCGGGAAGCCTTGTGACAGCCTCCATTGCTGCCATGTTCTCGTTTGTCCCACTTCCAGCCCCAGGCAGGAAGTGAGGAAAACGGCATCTTGGTACAACCTAATGCATTGCATAGACAATGCATTAGGCTGTATTAACGATCACGCCCCCTAGTGGTGAAGCGTCCTAAGGGGACTCACAGTTAAAGTTAAAAAAAAAAATTAAAAAAGTTTTAAAGTATAAAAAAAAAAATAAATAAAAGTTCAAATCACCCCCCTTTCACCATTTTACAAATAAAAAAAATAAAATAATAAAAAGGTTACACATATTTGGAATTTCCGCGTCCAAAAAAGTCTGATCTATTAAAATATAACATCATTTATCCTGTAAACTGAACACCATAGAAGAAAAAAACTTCCAAACGCCAAAATTGCGGCTTTTTGGTCATTTCATGCCCTATAAAAATTGGAATAAAAGTGATCAAAAAAGTCACATGTATTCCAAACTGCTAGCAATAAAAAGTACGCTTCAGCTCGCAAAAAAAATCACCCTCACTGACGTCCGTAGGTGTTAGTACAAAAAAGTTGTTGGTCGCACAAAACGGCGCCGCGGTGCAAATTTTAAATATAGAGAATGTTTGGAATTTTTTTACGACACCAAAACATAACGGAAGCCGTACATGTTTAGTATTGGCGGATGCGTATCCACCTTTAGAATACAGATAACACATCGTTGTTACTGAAGATTGAACGCCACAATAATAAAACTCCCACAAACATGGCGCAAGTAAATTTTTTTACACATTTTGCCCCACTTCGAATTTTTTTTGCGTTTTCCCAATATATTCTATGGTAGGAAAAGTAGAAAGTACATCTTGTCCTGCAAAATAAAAGCCCTGATATGTCTATGTAGGTGAAAAAATAAAGACGTTACGGCTTTTGGAAGGCGAAGAGGAGAAAAATGAAGAGTAATATTTTTTCCTTTGGAGGGATTAAAGGGTTAAAGAAAATGTACTTTTGTTCAGTCTTGGTTGACATCTGTACGTTCACATAAAAGAATAATCAAGAACAACACCCAAAAGAAAAACCACAACAGTACAATTCATAATGAAGTTTGTTCTGTACATATAAACCCAGAACATGTACTAGCTTTGTTGTGAAAATTAGAACATTCTGCCGCATTGATGAGTTCCTAGAACAACAAGATACTATTAGCTTATTTCTAAGCTAAAAACAAACAAACGTCAGAAAGAGCCAATCTTGTCAACTCTTGAGCAATCTTGGGTTTATACGTCGTTTCCAACAAATACTTCTAATGTCAGCTGTGGAGAGTGGAACACGACAGGGTCAGCCAGTATTACTTTACCAAAGCTAAATAAACAAAAAACAAATACGTATTTGTCCGTGTGTATTCTAGAAGTCTCCAGCTATGACATGATTTTAAGATTTAGTATTTTTTCTTTTATCTAAACATTTGTTAATTTGTTGATCATTATAAACTGTAATTACAATTAGAGACGCATTGAAAATTCTGAAAATGTGCATTATTTTTTCTACACACTAAAGTGATGTTTAGCTGTCCCCATGCCTGCAAAAACAGCGTAATTGAAACCAAATCATTACCAGCCAAGGAAAATCTCAGATTCTATGCTCCAATGTAAAATCTGTAGCATGGGCTCTATCCACCATGTACTATTTATTTATTTTATTATATTAATTTATTTAGTACCAATGTACTCTTCGGTGCGGTCATCGCTAAGGGTATGTTCACACAGCGGGTGTTTTAGAAGTACATGCTGGCCAGCACATACTTCTAAAATCCCGACAGCCGGCTCACATTGACTCTCACTTTCCCTGGTGACATGTCAATTCTTTTCCCCGGCGTGTATAGTATGGAAGGTAAACATAGCTCTCAATGAGAGCTATAAATTACTGTATTTGCAGGGAGTAATTTGGGCACAGTAAAGTGCAATTACACGCCAAATTAGGCCCCGAAAATATGCCATGTGAACATACCCTAACAATTTAATATCGGTATTTTTCTATGTGGCCTTGTGGCCCCCTCAGCCATCAGCGAGCAGGTATGACTGCTACCACTGCATCTCGTTTACCTACATCCCTGGCAACTGGTGAATTGCCCAATATTTTTATTTTATAGAACAATGTTAAAGGTTTAAGGGCCAGAAATAGCTTTTTATACTGTAGAGCCACTACATTGTTATTGACAAAAAAGAAATTAATTCTTAACCAACTAGCTTTTGTCAGGTTAGACCCCACTTACATGACATTTTGTGGCTCCATAGTTGCTATCCGTAGGAATACCCTAAAAAAGTATGTTAATTTATACCATAGAAGAGCCAGAGGAAGACATGTTTGACTACATTTCATTTCACTTCACTTCTATTTCATGATTGTGTACATTTTATGTGCCAGACACAAATGTGTAGTAAACCACGCTAGACAGGTAACAAGGTTCTCCAGACTTAGAGGGCATTTGGGAATCTGGATAAACATTTTAATGCTGAAGTACTGAAGACAGGGAATCACTGTGACATAATTGCCCAAGGACTCACATATCATTAGGGACACTCCTCACAGGATCAATCTGGCTCACAAGAAGCCATGAGTCAAGGTTTGGACAATATAAGGGCCCTTTTACACGGCACCGGACAGATACCGATCTGTTTGCAAAACCGCAAACCGCCTGAAAAGACGGCCGCAAACCGGTGCCATGGGAAAATGGCCTTACTTGCCTCAGCAACTGCAAAGGGAGGTTATCACCTGACACTAGCTCCTGATCTTCCTACAATAAGAAGTACATTTAAGGAAGGTTTTATTAGTAAAAGATGGGATAAATGCATGGGACAGAAATTTGAAAAACATAAACTAGCACCAGTTACTAATACACCATTGCGAAACTAAACACTATGATTTGGAAAGGAGCCTTTTGACTTTAGTTTGATTACATAGCAACAGAATTACCATTCTATAAACTCCACTTAACAAGCGCTTCATTTTATCGTTATCTACATATTTATCATTTCTTTAGTGCTTGAGTTGCACTATAGAAAATTCATTGGAACAGGTCACGTTGGTCTAGATCTATCAATTATACTTGGACTGCTGATTAATATTTAATAGGGATTGCGTTAGCTCCAGTTTGCATTTGTTTAATGACATATGTTTTAAAGGGAGCCAAGGCCCATAATGTATTTATTAGGTCAAAAGAAAGCTGTCCTTAGATTTTCAGGCGTAACTTATGAAGCACAGATTAATGCCAAATCAATAAGTGGCTATGTAAAATAGAGAGGTTGGCAAAGTCTATAAAGTCCTTTTTCATCTGGGTTTCATCTGTTAAGAACTATCAAAGATTAGAGGATGATCAAAGTTATTTGAGAAAACAGAAATACATTTGACAGAGTTACTTTTAGACGGGACATGTAAAATGGGTCTGCTTTTTGGAACTTTGAAGTTTAAATCAGGATTTAAATCTGATTTTTGCACATATAAAGAATTGATTAAAGCAGTTAATTGTATTAAAAAAATGTTTTATATTTCTGTATTTACACCATCGTTCAATTGCTATTACAGTGAATAAAATGAAGAGGAAAACATTTTTGTACTGAAACGAGAAACTATCTAGATTTTCTTTCTCCCGACAAATAGAAAACAAAACCTTAAAGGAACAGTCCAGGCAAAACTGCAATATGCTTAGTGCAGGGTTTAAAAGGGTTTTAACATCTCAGGCATCAATGGCACAGCAACAAGACATGCCGTAATGTCTTATAGGTGTGGGTCCTAACTTTGGGACCTGCACTTTCCATGCAAATGGGCCCCTAAACTTTTCAATACAGAAGGGCTCTATCCCTTTTTTTCCTGTTATAGTTATGTGTTACAAGTGTGATCGGGTGCTCTCAGAACTTCCATTAAAATGAATATAGAGTGGCATGGCCATTTCTTGATGGAAAAGTTCAATATGCCATAAATGTCTGAAATGTTAAAACCCCTTTAAGGGGATGGAGCATGGCATAGGAATTTAAAGGGAACCTGTCAGGTGATGCATACTACCCTATCTGAGAGCAGGATGTAATCTGAGCTTTGCTATGTATACACTACTCACAAAAAGTTAGGGATATTTGGATTTTGGTTGAAATTTCAGGTTGAATATAAAAATTCTTGATTTTTTTTTTTTTTAAATGAACTAACTTTAGAATGCACATGTCCAACTATTGAGTGTCTAGGTACTTTCTGCACAACTTTCTGATCTCTAAGGCTAAGTTCACACGGCTTATTCACGCCGCAATTGCGGGACGGATTTCGCCCTGCAATTACGACGTGTCTCGTGCAGCATGGGCGGGGGAAGTCATAAGCTCGCCGGCCCCATAGACATTCATTATCCACGGTGCGTATCCCGCCGGGATAAAGTGCTTGTCACTTTCTCCCCCCGCGGCGGATTCGCCGAGCGGGGAGGGGAGTCGTAATCCACAGTTCTCTATGAGAACTGTGGATTACCGTAAGGCCCGAGACGGATTTCAGCCGTATTGGAGCGCAATACGGCGCGCAATACGGCTGAAATCCATCCCAGAATCAGCCGTGTGAACGAGGCCTAACAAGGAGCCTAATGGCAAAATTCACAACAGGCAAATTCAGGGATCAAACATGGGTTGTCAATTTTATCATTAAGCTTATTTAGTTAGAGATCAGCAAATTGTGCAAAAAGTACTGAAACAGTGGTACATGTGCATTCTAATGTTTAGAGATGGTCTCATTTAGTTCATTTAAAAACATTTTCTAGAAATTTTATGTTAATCCTTTATTTCAAACAAAAGCCAAATACCCCTAACTTTTTGTGTGTAGTGTAGATTCATATGATTGGAACCGAGGTTTCTGAGTAAAAAACAGATAAAACTGAGACAGAAAGTGAAAGTCCTGCTTACCCTGCCCAAATACAGTGATTGACAGTTTGCTCTGTACAGACACTGATGCAGGGATAGCTATCAAACATTGTACATGGGTGCGGTAAGAGGTACTTTCACTTTTTGTTTCACTTTTTTTTTTTGCTTCAAATCGGATAAACCTGTATATCACACACAGAGCGCAGCTTCTCTGCCTATGTTATATAGGTAACATAAGCATACCGGGTAGCATAAAATACATAATAGGTTCACTTTAAACAAAAGAAATGAATAGTTGGGGTCATGCGTCTTTTCTTCATGCTCTGTACTAGATACAACACAGTACTGCTCAGACTATTCCTGGTATTCTGTGGCCACACACCGAAGGAACAGCACATGTTCAACTCTTTTTTTCATAAAAACTAGAATCCAATTGGAAAGAAAGGAAAGATGTATACCTTTTTAAAACTGTCTTTTAAAGAATGAGATATTTCCATACTAACTCTTATACCAAACTGTTCAGAAGACACTGTAGACAAAGAGACCAATGACCACCTTAAAAGATAAATTTCAAATATTGTTTTGGATGCAATGGATTGGGCTAATTCACAATTGCTGGTGGATTGACCCGCTGCTGAGTAATGTTTTGGAGATTTATAACAGAGGTACTATATGACTACAACTTTCTATTTAAAGTAAAAGTGAGAATGCAAAGTGCACACATAGTGGAACAGGTATGAATGGAGCTGTGCCAGTTTTTTTGGCATGATTGGTGCTCAAAAATCTGTTGCTACCCCTGTCCCACAGATGTGTGAAAGTCTTTTGCCAAAAACTGGTACACATGCAACATGCTCAACAGTTTTCTCTGTGCCAATTCTAAGGGAGTGTGTTGCACCACATTCATAATGTCATACTAATCTATGCCAATTTCTAAGTGGCAAGGTTGAGATAAAATTTGGCACAGATTTTGAGACTCTTTTGGGGCCACATTTGGGGCGCACGTTTTTGTTTCACAACAGGACACATTTTTAAACAGCTGTGAGCAACTTTAATACGTACTGACGAATGCTACACTAACTTACTGAGAGTACGACTGTCTAGTCTGCATCATTTTTCATACATATCCCCCATAATGTTCTTGACAGGGTCAGACTGGTCCACCAAAGTGCCAAAGGATTCTCCGGTAGACCCAAGGTTTAACACAAAAAAGTACATCTAGTAAACCTTTCAAAGCAAACAACAAACTTATTTGGAGCTGTGCTTAGAAGCAATTACCAGATATTCTATTAAATCATACATGTGCAAAAATGACTTTAAAATGTACTTACAAAAAAAACTTAAAAGTATCAACGCACATGTCCTGTATAGCTAGTAGGTAGGCCCTCAGAATACTTTTTTCTAAGGGCCTTAGTCCTATACTGCTCTTGTACTGGTTCTCGTATATGAGCCCCTTTTCCTTGACACCAGTTATAGTTTAGCGCAGTACAACAGTTTTCATACTTCTCGGGCTTGTTCATCAAGTGCATTGGATTGTTTTTAATTACTATTTGATGTTTTTTTCTAGGAACAGCAGAATGTTATTTGCGTAATTTTATACTGAATTGACCACTGCTTTTAAACAGCATCCTATGACCCTAATCATGGTGAAGCACACAATTTCCAGTATTTGTATATTTTTTTGTGAATGGACCATCTACTTTCTCTTTCATGTACATACTATGTAAACAACTGTTTCCAAGGCATAACATTGACATTCAGTTTGTAGTAAAATCTACAAATGTTGTATTAATTTTACAAAACAGACACATTTTTCAAAATAAGTCTTAATGAAGCTGCACACTTTTATAATGTTGCGTGTAAATGTAGCTAATTTGATATAGTTCTGTGAGCCTCTTTGGAGATTACTAATGACTTTGGTGGTTAAACCAATATCATCTGAGCAAACATTCATGATTTTGTATTTCCTGTGCTTTGTAATCTGTAATTATTTGCATGGTTGAAAAATGAAACCCAACAATTTAGGTTGTCTGTATATGATATTATCCCTGATAACCAGAGAACTAAGCATAACCAGAAATACGATTTGCTACTTCCATATGGGACAGAATTGATAAAATCTACAAAGAATAAACGTTAGCTGTAAAATTGCTCAAAATCTCCACAACTAATAAAGATACAGATTATTATAAGAAGACAGCATTATGTGCAATCAAATCCAAATATGGAGAGACCATATTGCAGAATGCATACGGCATGGTAAAAGGATGAGGAAGTATGTTGTTTTTTAATAATAAACAGAATTATATAATAACTTGATCATTATTATAAGTTATGACTACTTTTCTGAATATTGTCAGATTCAGCAAATAACATTTGATAAAAGTATCTTGTTCTCATTCTCCATTAATAAAGAAAATGTTGGTTATTATAGTGAGCAATTTGTAAGGATGTACAGATTTATTAGTCAATGTAGAAAAGCTAGGTTTGTCATTTCTTGTTATCTGTCATGTCTGATTCCAGGACTGCAAACAAAATTACTGTTGTTTCTACTACTACTACTACTTAATATGTGTCACTGTTGTCACTTAATATTTACCAGTGGGAACCATATTACTGTGAAATTCCTCTAGTTGACATCACAATCGGGGTTGTGCTTGAAGGCATCATGTATTATTTGTCTTAAAGGGGTTGTCTCACTAAATCGAGTCATCTCACCTCTGTCCTGTTTTCTCAGTTTCATTTTTTAATTCAGGGGCATGTTTACAGGCTTCTACCAGCCACTACTGGCCTGCAGTGATGAGCTGCTGAGGACACCAGGTCTGTAACTATAGCGACCAGCGCTGGCAACCTATCAGGACAGATCAAACAGGTCTGTAGCTATAACGACTTGAGGAGCTGATGCAGCCCATACGTGGGAATAACTCGAAATAAGTAGCATACTGTTAATGGACACATATTGCAAAGTGACTTGTTTTTACAAGTTCTTTAATATAAAAAGTAATCCTTGAGGTGAGACAATCCCTTTAATGGGGGGTTCTGCATCATTGCCAGTCTAATAATCCCACTGAAATTCATAATGGTACTGATAGTACAGGATATTGTGCTATGTAGCAAGTTTTGTTTAGCATGGAAATATGTACCTATAGATTTGAAAATAACACACGAGGCTTCCACCAGGTCCGTTTTCCTATAGCAACTGTGAATAATTAGTATTTAATGCAGATTTAATTTGGTTTTAATAGGAATCACGCAGCTGCACAAATAAATACTTCAAGGACACAATGTTTATGTCTGTTAAGTTCACATTTATTAAAATGTAACATGTGCCTTCATTTTGTGGCAGGGAACAGGTTCTCAGAGAATCAATAAAATAAACAATTAGTCTGAGACAAATACACTACTTGATGTAATGATTTTATTAGTATACCACTTGTATTTAACACACTCTCAGTTCATTCCTGAAGGAACAGTATACATTTCATCTGTTTCTTTAATGCCAAATTTCATTTTGCCCAGCTGGGAATCTTTCATGTCTTGGCCAAAAGAAAGACAATTAAACATTAAAACTACTTATGACGAACTGGCTTCTTTACAATCTGGCAAAGTTCCATTGAAGATATCATTGTCTATACGTTCTGTGCTCAATGCACTTTTCTGTGCAAGGCTTAATTGGAGAGCTACAGGTTATAGTTATATTTGTGCTTTTGTTAGAGGAATACTCTGATTTTAGTCAACTGTTATAACATCTGAATTGAGGTGAGGGAAGACACTCAAAGGGAAGGCAATCAAAATCATATTTAGGGCGACATGTCCCAACACGCCAACGCCAGTTTTTTGGCCTACTTTGTGCCATAACCACTTTTGACGCCATATTATTGATGTAAATGAACTGTCACACACCAAAACTAGGCGCATTATATGCCGGGTACGACACTTTGTAATGAGCCTAAATATTGTGCGCTGTGCGCCCCCCTAGCGTGTTGCGCCTTTTGATGTGCATTACATATATTATGCGCCTTCGTCGGGCAATGCGCCTCGATAGGCACACTACATATACTACCAATGACATGCTATGCGCCGCGAGTTGTGCAAAGCGCCTTTTTAGACGTATTACGTTTTCTATGCAAGGTATACCGGACGCCAGTTTTTTGAAAGGATCAAACTTTCTGGTGCACTTTATACTGATTTAATGTGCCTCAAAAGGGCGTAGAAACGCCACTTTTCTGACATGTCACCCATAAACTTCATGAGTAACATCTAATACACAAAAATATAATCCTAGTGGAGCCATAGGACCTCTATGTGCCATGAAGCATTATACTACCTTCTAGAAGTAACTCATCTTGAAAAGAATACCTCTACTTCCAATAGAAGATGCCACAGATTTTTCTTGTAGAATCTCATAAAAATACATTGTAAATGGAGAAGCACGGGGACATACACAGAGTCCTTAGAAGTCTCTGGGTACTATATTAAGGACCTTATACCAAATAGTAATGAAACTAAAATGAAATTAAAATTTCAGGAACAGGTAAAATAATATTTGTATTTCAATTCAAGACCTATACTTGAGCATGGAGGTCTATTTAAATGTAAGAATGTTCCCCTTTAATTAATAAGACCACCTAGACATAAAACAAGCAAAGAATTTGATGCAGCTGAGAAAACGGAAAACTACTGACAATTAGTCTGCATTTAAATGTTGAACGTGAAAGATTAGCTCTTCCGTTGATTACAGAGCTGACCACTGACCACCCTATAGCATTCAACAAAGTAAATGTAGCAAACAGTTGACTTGAAAAAAATCAGATAGTCACTACAGTACCTGGCACTATTACTGCAAGGACAAAACCCTAGCATTAAAACTTAACTGTTATTTTCTCACAAATTTGTCTCACAAAACCATAAAGGATAAACAGTCACAGGAATTAACTAAGGAACACAATTAAACCATACAATAATCTACAAATGTCCACTGCCCGTGTACAAAGTACAATACTTACAAATACATACATTTTTGGATTAACCAAAGGGACTCGCTGTTCGTAGAGTTCTCATTTCTTCATTCCATTAGGTTCAACTGAGTCACTGTAGCACAGTGTTCTTTAGTTGTTAGTCATTGCTCTGCACATTTTATCCTTCATGATTTTTAAGATAAATTTGTTATTCGTAAAATTAAGAGCTAAATCTTAATACAGGGGTTGTTAGTGCAGTATGTAGCGAATGGCTTGACATTTATTGTGCTGTGATAACCTAACTACTACTTATTACTACTAACTACAACACACTGCAATGCTGTAAATCAAGTTATCATGATACACAAGTGATCATGCTAATATTTGATATATATATGTACTCACAAAAAGTTAGGGATATTTGGCTAAGATGGCTAAGACCATGGCTGCTTCACAATCATAACTAAAGACAACACCACACACACACATATATATATATATATATATATATATATATATATATATATATATATATATATATAAATATATATATATACTGTATATATGTGAGCTTGCACAGCTCTGGATCACTCACAAGTCCTTCAGGCATGAGACAGAGGCAGATATCTGGTTCAAACGGTGTCTTGCTTCCGTGTTTTTTATTTCACCAGCAAACAAAAACGTATGGCAATACAAGCACAGCAAACATATAAACATAATCAAAACTCCTGCTCGTCTGAGCGCTTACTATACACAGGTGTAGTTCCCTCAATAGCACCTTGGGAGATGGTGTAGCAGACACTGGCTTCCACCAGTGTGAATGACTCCAGCCCAGAAGGTAGACTGGAGATGCAGCCCCCCCCAGTCAGCTTACCTGCTGACCTTATATACCACCGGGAAAACCCGGAGTGGAGCCATGGGGAGTAAGCACCCACCCTGCTCTATGCTTACTCCCAATGAAAGGCCGACCCGGGAATGGCTGGTAGCCGTACTAACAGACAACTTAAATGTATGTCGACAGTCTGTACTGCCGACACCTATTTAACAATGGCCTTTCACTCCACCAAGGCTTCTTACCTTGGTGGCATGTATCTTGCTCTCTCCAGGCATACGCCCAGAACCTGGCTGGGATATACACTCCATCGCAGACCTTCCCAGCTGCGGCCTTACATATCCCCCCCCCCCCTCTGCTCAGACCTGTGGGGCGGAGCACTTTGTGCCATAAAATTGTGTATCCGTGACAATACATCAGCGTTGGCCTGTTGTGACCCGGGGCGATGTTCTACAGAGAACTTAAAGTCCTGTAGAGCCAGGAACCACCGGGTCACCCTTTGGGCGTTCTTCCCTTTGGTCTGTGCCATCCACTTTAAAGGGGAATGGTCTGTGATGACTCTAAAGGGTCTACCTATCAAGTAGTAACGCAGCGACTCGATGGCCCACTTAATGGCCAGGCATTCTCTTTCCACTATGGCGTAGTTTTTCTCCGCCGCTGACAGCTTCCTGCTGAGGTGAACAACCAGTTGTGATAGGACAACCCCTCACCCTACCTCAGAAGCGTCTGCCTGAACAATAAATTATTTCTGAAAGTTTGGGGCCAGGAGCACGGGTCTCTTGCAGAGTACCTCCTTTAGCCTTTGGAAGGCTTGTTCAGCCTCCGGGTTCCACTTGACCAAAGTGGACTTTGTCCTTTTGTGAGGTCCGTAAGTGGGGCTGCTATGGAGGCAAAGTTGGGTACGAACCTCCTATAGTACCCTGCGATACCTAAGAAGGCCCGGACCTGCTTCTTGGAGATCGGTTGAGGCCAATTTCTAATTGCCTCCAGTTTGTCCATTTGGGGCTTGATGACTCCCCTCCCAATGTCGTAACCTAGATAGCGGGCCTCCTCTAGCCCTATGGCACACTTGTTAGGGTTGGCGGTCAGACCTGCTGCCCTTATGGCATCTAAGACAGCTTGCACTCTGGTCAGGTGGGACTCCCAATCCGTGCTAAAGATCACCACGTCATCCAAATATGCTGCTGCATATTTTCTATGGGGCTGTAGGATGACGTCCATCATCCTCTGGAATGTGGCCGGAGCCCCATGTAGGCCAAAGGGAAGGACCACGTAGTGAAAGTGGCCATCTGGGGTGGAAAAGGCCGTTTTCTCCCTGGCCTCCTTTGTGAGGGGGACCTGCCAATAGCCCTTGGTCAGGTCTAACGTACTATGTACCTCGCGGGTCCTAACCTCTCAACCAATTCATCGACCCGGGGCATCGGGTAGGCATCAAATTTTGAGAGCTCGTTTAGCTTACGAAAATCGTTGCAGAAACGTAAGCTGCCATCGGGTTTGGGTATGAGCACTATGGGGCTCGACCACCCACTTTGGGATTTTTCTATGACCCCAAGCTCCAGCATCTTCTTAACCTCCTCGGCAATTGCTTGCCTCTGGGCTTCAGGGACCCTATATGGCCTCAACCGTACCTTTTGGCCGGGTTCTGTGATGATGTCATGTTCAATGACCTTCGTGCGACCTGGTAGATCTGAAAAGACCTGCCGGTTCCTTTGTAGGAATTCCCTAGTTTCCTGCCGCTGTGATTCTGATAGGGACTCGGAGATACGGACGGGTGGCAACTCTCCGTTTGGGGCACCCCTATGCTCTCTTACCGCCATAAAGCTTTGCCGGTCCTTCCAGGGCTTAATTAGGTTGATGTGATATATCTGATAAGGTTTCCTTCTACCAGGCTGGAACACCTTATAGTTGACCTCACTGACCCGCTCTTTGATCTCATAGGGGCCCTGCCACTTTGCCAGAAACCTGCTTTCGACCGTGGGGACAAGTACTAGCACCCGATCGCCGGGCTGGAACACTCTGACCCTTGCGGACCTGTTATATACCCTTGCCTGGGTTTCTTGGGCCGCTTTTAGGTTCTCACGCACTATAGGCAGGACTGCTGCGATTCTATCCTGCATCTCGGCAATATGTTCAATCACGCTCCTATAGGGGGTATTTTCCTGCTCCCAGGTCTCCTTGGCAATGTCCAGGAGTCCCCGGGGATGTCTACCATAGAGGAGCTCAAAGGGAGAGAACTCGGTGGACGCTTGCGGTACCCTCCGTATAGAGAAAAATGAGATAGGGTAGTAGGCGGTCCCAGTCTCTCCCATCCTTATCCAACCCCCTTTTTATCATTGTCTTTAGGGTCTTATTGAACCTCTCCACCAGACCATCGGTTGGGGATGATATACCGAGGTACGGAGATGGGTAATATTGAGAGGCGGCAGAGTTCTTTGGGCACCTTAGACATGAAGGGGGTACCCTGGTCTGTCAGTACTCCCTTCGGGATACCCGTGCCGTGTGAACAAATTTGGAACAACTCCTTGGCAATCCTTTGGGGGAGGTTGTTTCCCAAGGGGAATAGCTCTGGATATCGGGTGGCGTAGTCAAGGACCACTAAGATATGCTGATGTCCTCGGGCTGACTTTGGTAGCGGCCCTACCAGGTCCATGCCGACCTCTCAAAGGGACCTCTATTATTGGCAGGGGGATTGAGGAGGCTCCAAAAATGAGGCATAGGGGCAATTTATTTGGCACTCTGGGCAAGACTGGCAGAAATCTTCAATTGCCCTATAAATCCCTGGCCAGAAGTTACGCTCTACCCTCTCCTGGGTTTTCTCCACCCCTAAGTGTCCCCCCAGCACATGGGAGTGGGCTAGCTCCAACACCTGGCAGACATGTGACTTGGGGGACCACCAATTGCTCACCACCTCGGTTGCGGTCTTTTTTACCCGTATAACATATTGTTTGACCGCAAAATGAGGGTACACCATATCTTCGCCTGGTCCCTGGGGTTTCCCATCTATCATCTTGACGCTTCTCCAAGCGTGTTCTAGGTTTGGGTCCCTCCGTTGCTCCGTACCAAAGTTCCCTCTGGATATTGGCAAGGAGGTGAACTCGAGCTCAGAGGGGTTTTCCTCTGGGTCCCCCGCCAGGACGGACAACGGAAACCCATCGGGCTCTCCGGGCTCCTGTGCGGACACATCACCCTGTACATCATTATACCTTGCACCTCTTTTATTCTGCCACAAATCCCAGAACAAGGAAAAGTCACAGCCTATGACAGCACTGTAGGGTAGGCTCGCAACGACAGCCACCACATGTCGTGCGGCACCGCAGGGAGTCTCTATGGTGAGTCTGGCAGTTGGGTAGTCTCTACTGTCCCCATGGATACAGACCACCCCTATACGGCGGGATCAGAGTTGGCCTGAGCTCACCAGCTTGGCCTGTACCAGGGACATCAAGCTCCCGGAGTCCATGAGTGCTTGAATGGAACGTCCGTTGATTTTGACCGTACACTCCCGCCGGTCACCACCAGTCTCAGCATGGGAGGTATAGGACGGCCTGGCAAACAACAACGTACGCCGTGTAACGCCACAGTCCATGGGATCCCCCTGCGTTGGACATCGTGCAGCGACATGTCCCAGTCCATCGCATCGCCAACAGACAATGGGGCCCTGAGCTCTGGGTGAAAGGTCTGATTTTGGGGTGGGCAACCTTCCCCCTTTCTCAGCCAACCTTAACCCCCTCCCATCGGGACCTCTACTCTCCCCTTTTGGGACAGAGACAGTCTTACCCAGTACTGGCGTAGATGGATGCAGACCCAGGAGAAACTCTTCAGTGGCGCTGTAGCGTTCCACACGGAGACGAGCTCGTCAGACTTTTGGGGTCCGTGTACCCCACACAGCGCTGGATCCTCACCAGTAAGGCACGTACAAAGCGATCACAAACAACCCTCTCGATCACCGGGGCAGGTGAAAGACTCTCCGGTTGCAGCCATTTGCTGGTGAGATGGTGGAGGTCATACATTTGGGATCGCGGTGGCTTTGCTGGATAAAACTTCCAGGTGTAGACTCTTTGGTCCCGGACCGCCAGAGTAACCCCCAGTCGGGCTAAGATCTCCCCTTTCAGCCTGGTGTAGTCCTTGGCTTCTCCCACCCTCAGGTTGAAGTAGGCCTTTTGTGGTTCACCGATTAAAAAGGGGGCTAGGACGTCAGCCCATTGGTCCACTGGGAGCTGCTCTCTCTCGGCGATCCTCTCGAAGGTTCCGAGGTATGCTTCAATATCATCATCTGGGGTCATCTTTTGCAGGACGTGTATCACCGCTTGACGGGAGGTGGACTGCCCACCTGCTGACGCCTCTGGCCTTGCAGTCAGGGCCTGAAGCTGTTGCTGAAGAGCCAGGTTCACACGTTGCTGCTCTTTCACGGCTGCCTGGTGCGTCTCAATCAACAGGCGATTGGTTTCTGCCTGGGCTCGTACGGTCTCCTCGTGGGCCTTTTGTTGACTTGCCGCCATCAGCTGGAGGTTTGTATTTGCCTGAATCAACTGTTTCACCAGCTCGTCCATTTTGGATGTCTCTGCTTGCTGCACAGTTGCTGCTTTAATCCAAGACATATGCTGGGACCACGTTTGCTGCCTGTCTCTTTAAGAGAAGCGTCTCTTTAGAATGCCCACATCCTCCACCATATGTGAGCTTGCACAGCTCTGGGATCACTCACAAGTCCTTCAGGCATGAGACAGAGGCAGATATCTGGTTCAAACGGTGTCTTGCTTCCGTGTGTTTATTTCACCAGCAGAACAAAAACGTATGGCAATACATGCACAGCAAACATATAAACATAAACAAAACTCCTGCTCGTCTGAGCGCCCTTTCTATACACAGGTGTAGTTCCCTCACTAGCACCCTTGGGAGATGGTGTAGCAGACACTGGGTTCCACCAGTGTGAATGTCTCCAGCCCAGAAGGGAGACTGGAGATGCAGCCCGCCAGTCAGCTTACCTGCTGACCTTTTAAAACCACCGGGAAAACCCGGAGTGGAGCCATGGGGAGTAAGCACCCACCCTGCTCTATGCTTACTCCCAATGAAAGGCCGACCCGGGAATGGCTGGTAGCCGTACTAACAGACAACTTAAATGTATGTCGACAGTCTGTACTGCCGACACCTATTTAACAATGGCCTTTCACTCCACCAAGGCTTCTTACCTTGGTGGCATGTATCTTGCTCTCTCCAGGCATACGCCCAGAACCTGGCTGGGATATACACTCCATCGCAGACCTTCCCAGCTGCGGCCTTACAATATATATATAGCCTCCTCACTAAATCATCTACTTCTCTACTGCTCTAACCTATCAACATGTTAATTGTATATCTTGTGGATCTGCCATGATTGCGTCAGAAATTAATACTCTTTTGAGAAAGAGATCCAAAGATAATATAGAAACAGTTTTTACTGGATTGTTCATTTAGGATTCAGAAAATAGCATATACTGTACATCCCTATAGTGCCAGTCATAAAGTGCATGCCATAATAGTGCCAGCCATACACTGTTCACTATAGCAGTTCCAGCCATACAGTGCCCACCATAATAGTACCAGCCATACAGTGCCACCATAATATTGCCAGCTATACGGTGCCCACCATAACAGTGCCAGCCCTAGAGTGCCCACCATTACATTGCCAGCCATACACTGTTCATTATAACAGTACCAGCCATACAGTGCCGCCATAACATTGCCAGCTATACAGTGCCCACCATAACAGTGTCAGCCCTACAGTGTCCACCATAACATTACCAGCCATACACTGTTCGCTATAACAGTACCAGCCATACAGTGCCCGCCACAATAGTTACAGCCATACAGTCTCAGCCATACACTGCCCACCATACCAGTGCTATCAATTGAATGCAGCTATTAAAAGATGAATATTCATTTTTTAAGTATGAGGCCAGAGACAAAGCATGTTTGTGTCCTGATAATTTGGAGCTGCACAGAGGGACAATAGGGGCTGAATGTTGTGCACCCCTGATCTATGCCATAAGCATTTAACAAGAAATAGTAGAAACTTTTCAGACAGAACATTTCTTCAAACTTGACAGAAGGCAGAATTACACATAACTAAACCTTCAATGAAGCTTGCACAGTTGAGAAATTTGTGGATTTCTCTTCCATAAAATCCAGGTTAAAGTTTAATATTTTTAAAAAAATGGAATGTGAATACGAGTCACAATAACAGCATTTTTCCTCAATCTCAATATCTTGTGGACAGATGGGTTGTGATGATGTAAGAACACATAACCCTGGGAGACATTCATATAATTTATGAGGTATTCATTTAGCCTTGGGCATAATGGACACAAGAAAATATCTTGAGAGAGAGGACAATAAAACCTTGTACATTCAGTAATCAGTAAAGATATATGTGCACTCCAATACCGTAGACCTAGAATTACTACATAGACAAGAAAATAATGTTGTTTTGAATAGGACTTGTCACTAGAAAGGATGGCTGGATAGGACAATATGTTGCTGCATGATATTCTAGAGAGAGACTATAAGAGAGGAAACATATAGCCATTGATTCTGCTCCTTCTCAAGCATTTGGTCAGGAGCAGCTGGTGCACATCATAGATTTCTGCAGAATGGTGACATAAGTAAATATAAATACAGGCCTTTGCTATGCTGTGAACTCACCATAACTGCTTAAACCTATAAATAAGAGCTTGAAATATTTATCAGGGTAGGACAAAACACATATCTGTAGCTTGGATAATATATACTCTAGCAATCCACTCTTCAGAAACAATATATCACATTGTAATCCTCAGTATTGCTAATTTTACAATCTGCTGGATACTTAGGGGGATATGTATGAAAACTGTCTTGGTCTAAGACTTTCTTTGTTGCCCATAGCAACCAATCAAAGCACCCATTTCATCCTTTCAGAGCACTAGATGAAATGTAAGGGGAACTCTGATTGGTTGCTATGGGCAACAACAAAAAAAAGTCTTAGACCAGGACAGTTTTCATACATGTCCCCCTTAGTGCATAGACAAAGAACTAAATTGAGGGTCATTTTACTAAAAACCCAAGTAATTCTGTTGTCCCATTTGTGGGTCTCAGAGTGACAGAGAAAGACAAGCAGACAGACAGACAGATCGTAGTTCTGAAACACCTATACAGATATCAGTTTGAGACCATAGCATACCATAGCATAGACCATACCATTTACCTATCATATCTAGAGGAAAAGATAGGTAAATGGTAAGGACCTGTTTGCACAAAATCCTTCACAAAGTGTTTGCTATACCATGCTCAATGTATTGCAATATTTGCTGGAAAGAACACAACACAATATTAGCTTTTGACATTTGTAACAAAACTATTCTTGTTACGTAATTGCAGTTCCACAGAGTGAATTTGACCCTCGAGCAGTTCCCCAAGCAGGCAAACATATGACAGAACAACTAGTACCCATGTCAAACTATTGGCTGTCCTCCACTATAGGCAGCAAATCTAAAGCTCCCTCTATGCCTTCAGCCGACCCACCACAAAGCAGGATGAACTTGGTTGATAGAAACCTAGGTAGCGTAGTTAAAGGCTAGGTTCACACGGCTTAATTGCGGGACGTTATTACGCCCCGCAACTACGTCGTGTGGCCGGGTGCGGGTGCGGGGGGCCGGCACCTCACCGGCCCATAGACTTGTATTACAAGTGGCGCCTATACACCGCTGGTAATTCACATGTCACTTATCTCCCGAGCAGGGAGAGGAGACATAATCCATAGTTCTCTATGAGAACTGTGGATTACCGTAATGACTGGGACGTTTTGAGCCCGTAATTTGCGCACTCCGGCGCGAAATTACGGACTGAAATACGACCAGTTTTAAGCCGTGTGAACATGGCCAAAAGGTTTTAAAAAGCAGTGAAGACAAAATAATAAACAATTGTAGCCAAGCTATCCATAGTCCAATACCAGGAGTATACGTAATAACTGAATTGGGGAGCAGAAGTGTCACTGAAAAACAGGTCAGAGTTGTGAACTAGAAAATACAGTCAGAACACAGGTTTGTGGAGGGAATCAAGCCAGGACATCAAGAGCAATCACTAGCAACAGGTGAAATAGCAGACAGGTTTAAATACCCCAACTCAGCCAGAGAATGGACACAAGTATGGCAGCCTGATTGTCTCTGTTCCAGGCTGAGGCTAGGTCAAATGGCATGAAAACCTTAAAGAAACAGTAACTCATTGCTGACACTTGCTTTGACAATATCAATGTGTATCTTGCCCTGCAGAAAAAAAGCTTCTTTGAATTTCATAGATAGAGAGCAAAAGTATAATATGCAATCTTCACCTTTAATAGATTATGTGACGTACCAGATGATACATCCTTCCCATACCATTTCACATTGTGCAAGGTTGTTTTTTGTTATTTCATCCAAAATTGACACATGTGGTCATGCTCCACTTGCTGGATGCTGCCTCATTAGACTTCCTCTTCATTGTTTCATGCAGCATGAAAGTTTTGTCTTCAGCCATTCAGCCACTGTCACGTCACTGGCAGTATTCTCCCCTGTTACTGTAGGTCATTAGCCTTTTAAAGGTGCCTCTACTCACTTCCCCTACAAACGTGTGCCCTGCATAGGGTGTAAGTATACTCTTGTTCCACTCATTATGTGACTAATAGGTTTCTTTTAGAGAATGAACTGCAATGGTGTGTTTAATTAGTGATTCTGAAGTTTTGACTTGGGTTGAAATGTGACCATTCTCCTAGCCTGTTGTCTGCCCTGAGCTATGAGTTGTTTCCTGTGATGAATGTACTCTATGGCCTTGTCCCCACGGCACCAGTTTGCGGCCGGTTTTTCAGACGTCTTGCGGTTTTGCAAACCGTCTGAAAAACTGGCCGCAAAATTTTACATGGGGCTCTATGGAAAACCCGTGCAGCAGTCCCCTCCACTCGGGTTCAGACCGCCGGCCGCCCGAAAAACATTCTACTTGTTCATTCTTCCGTCCGGTTTTCGGCCGGAATATGAAGAAATGAATGTGAAGGGGGAGGGCTTTTCTCCACTAATCGCAGAGAAAAGCCATCTTCCCACGGCCGTGTGCACGGCACAAAAACTGGACAAATGCCGTGTAAACGGGCCCTATCTGTCCTGACCACAGCCTGCTACTTATAATGCCTGTATGCCTCCTACCCTGACCTACAAGATGACTGACCAGATCTCTTTCCTCAACCTATGATAATAAATTTGAAGTCTAGATCCCAGTAAAGGGTCTAAGAGGTGAAGGTCAGAAGGCTCTTTAGACTCTGCTTCATAGCAGAGGGCCATGCTAATTGTATAACAATCCAGGAGATTCATTTTATATACAGATAGGTGGATACTACACATATATAGCCTTAAAATCAAAGGAACCGTTCTTTCCTAGAAAAAGATAAATGCCTCCATGATACAGGTAATCAGAATTTATGATACATGGATTTATGTATTTAATGTGATAAGAAAACCATGTGGCAATTTAAAAATGATGCAATTGTACATACGGACATAAACTTACACTAGATTTATATCATACATTCATGAAACAATTTTTACAGCCGTCTCCTACAATGAAGCAACGTCAATTGTTTGGCTTTTCTCAGTTATAAAAACATACTTAAAGGAAATGTTCCATGTTATAAAATGCTAATTGACCTTTTCATGTTTTACAAATGTTTCATCTTTGAACATTTCTGTGACCCTTTTTTTTTAATTTCAGGAAGTGCAAACAGTTCTTTAGCTAAAAAGACATTCCAGGCCCTTCTAACATCACTAATATTTTAAAACTGCAATTAACTCAAACTGTTTTATTTGGCAAACATTTAATGGGTTCATCAACTTGAGTTTATTAACAATAATTAGATAATTATGGTGACATGACAAAAACATTTTTTTTTACAATAGGTCTGGGTATGATCGTTTTTACCAGAGTGGTTAACTTCAAGTTCCTGGACTTCACAGCAAAATCTACCTTACTTTAAAAACCATTGTCTTGGCTGACCTAGCAACTGTTGTTTTTATGGGATGGAACTTTTATTTTTGTAACTATAACTTAGCTACAGGGTCATGTGAAGACTGAACAGTGAAATCATTGGCCGGTATCTCTGAGATAGGCTGTGCTGCTGGAACAAGCATGTTTACAAAGTAACTTTATTATATAAATTATATATTATATATTTTTAACCATCCAAAACACGGGCTGACTGACAATTAAGTACTTTAAAGGCTACCTCCGCACCAAATGCATACACAGATATAGGATAAATGTCTAATCAGTACTAATCTAGAAAATTGGTCCCCAGTTCCCCATTACTCCTCCTTCTTTGGTCACAGTAAAGAGGAGTTTTAATGAAGTAGCAGTTAGACATGATTACCGCAGCTTCATTCAAAGGCTACTGTTTAATATAGCTGAGTACAGCATGAGAGTATCTTCTGTAGTCCTAAAGCTTTCAAATCGGGCAAAGGGACCTGCTGCTAGCAGAAATTTTTTACTTTTCACATCAATAGGTGATGAATATTACTCGTGGGTATACCTTTTTAAGATATCATTAAAAAAAAAAAAAAAAAAAAGATTGGAAAGTTTCAAGGTAAGGCTACACAAGCGCCCTGCAGTAAGTGGCCGAAACCATGCCCTTTTGTGTTAATTAGTGACCACATGCTGGCATGGTTTTTGTCATGCGGCTCAAACTCATGTGGTCTCACTCAGATTCGCAGCAAGCCCCATTCACAATGGGAATGGAATATCCCAGGTATCAACTTGAACATTTTCAAGAGAAATAGGAGAACAACTTACAATATAACTAATATATCTTGGTGGAAAGAGAAGAAAGGGTATACAAAGGTTCATTAGGGCCCAGATTCAGTTAGGAACAAAAAATGTAATATAGGTGTGAAAAAAAGGACAAGAGATGGTTGAAAACTACTAATAAATAATCTGAAAGTACTCCCTCCATTAAAACAACACAGTTTATGTTATGTACATGCTTTAGCATTCAGATACTTAGGGCGATATCTTTGAATCCGCATGTGCCATTTTTTAACTTGCCAACGACACATCAGATATTTAGGAGTATATAATACAACAGTATGATTAAAAGCGTAATGCAACAAACTTTGTATGGTGTATACAATGTAAAGCGCCAAACTTTGCATGGCAATTTTGCATCAAACTTTGGCACATTATAGGCGCATTAAAATGTGCCGTGCCATCTACAGAACAGTGTGCCGGCAGTTTTTTGGTGCAATATACGCCAAAAAAATACTGCATGCAAATTCATAAATGTTGCCCTTGGATTTTATGTCACTAGCATGTTCTCAACTGTTCAGTTATTCTTATGTAATATGTCGCTCACAGTCATGTTGTTAGGTTATAATGCTAATAAAAATAGATTTGTAATGGACACCACTGAAAAAATATGCGGTTTAGGATTGTTATCTCATGGGGGATATAAGTGTGTACTTAAACAGATATGTAGGAAAAGCTGACAGGTCCTATTAAAGTACTACAGTAAAACTGTCCATACTGTATTATGTATACTCTACTGTACTCACAGCTGGGGAAGGTTTTATAGCGCGTGTGTCACCATTCTAAGTTACAGTCGTTACATTACTATGAGATATTCTCAAGGGAAAATGATGAAATAATGTCGTGCTTTTTTTTTGGGTGTCCCACTGCTTCATTTTTCAGGAAATTTTACTGGGTTGGGTTTCAGGAAGTAATCAATATTACATATTTCATCATACTCATTTTCCACACCCAAAACTAGATTGATGTTAAATACGTAATACTAAGCAAAAAAAAAAACAAAAAAACTATTTTTAAGTGTTCCTTGAAGAAATAGTCATTTGTTGACCTCTGCCTACTCATCAGACTCAATAACCCTGAGTAAATATTTCCTGTTTCAAATAAGTAATAGTAAAATTCACTCCAATGATCTTCATATGTATTTCTGTATAGTTTGCTTGTCTGTGTAGTGTGTTTATATAAAGGTAAAAATAAAAAGGTATTGTAAATATCCTCCTTCCTCTTTTTCCCCAGTTTTTTTTCTAATGCGTAACTTTTTAAATTATTAATATATTCTTGCCACACTTTGTTTCTAGGGATGTGCTGACAAAGGTGTTAGATTGTCTGCGAATATCCTTGGTGCCATTGTTCCTGTCTCAACGATTTGTTATTTTTTTAAAAACAACAGGGAATACAATGAGCTCAGCATATTCAGGCATGACCTGACATCTATATATTTTCATTGCTTTGAAAGAGGAAAACTGGGTGCCTGCAAAGAAGCACACTACTAGTAATTGCCAATTTCCTGACAGTTGTAGTCATTTTTCTGGTGTAGGGTGGAGTTCAAAAGGAGTCATCAATATAAGACGATAATTGTAATTTCCCCTTTTCTTTATCATTTTGTATTTAAAAATGCAGAAATGACATTTAGTCTTAAAAGTTCATGCAGCTGGAGCTACTCCTAAAAGTTTGTTTTCCCCTGCATTTTTTGTCTATGACTCAGTGTCTATACTGTTAAACAGTCATTTCACACTCCTATGGGTGTAACAGTTTTTTTAAGTTTACTTACCTACATATTTTTCATAATAGTATAAAAGTTTGGCTTGACTTCACAAAATGTTCAAGCTGTGAAGTTGCATTAATAAGATGAAAACCATGTAAAGTGATCTTAAAAGTGATATTTTCACCAAATTGATTAGTTTTAACCTCTTAAGGACCCAGCCTGTTTTGACCTTCCTGACACAGCCCTATTTTTGAAATCTGACATGTGTCAATTTATGTTTAGATAACTTTTTGACACTTATACCTATTCATGAGATTCGAAATTGTTTTTTCTCGAGAGACACATTGTTGCTTTAAGTTAGTAAGAAATTTTTATCCAATACAATCCTTGTTTTGTTAAAAATATAAAACTTTCATGAAAATTTGGGAAAAATTTTGCGATTATTGAAAAGTTGCAATATTATCTGCGTTGAAAGACAGATAATTATCACACACAAAATAGCTTTAACTAGCATCTAACCCATATGTCCCTATAGGTTGCAACCAATTTTAAATGTCTTTTTATTTTTTTTTAACGACCATTAGGGGGCATAGAAATTTAGTAGTAATTTCTCACAATTTCAAGAAAATTTGCAATATAAACATTTTTTTAGGGAACCACTCCAATTCTGACGTGGCTTTGAAGAGGGCCTGCATGTTAGATACCCCCATACAGTGTAACGGCCATCTAGAAACTATACCCCTTAACCATATTTACAACACTATTAGGAAGTAATGATAACCCTGCCAGAAATTTCAACAGAAATTAAAAGCAAGATAGAGGTGAAAATTCAAAATTATACTATTTTTGCAATTTTCCAATATTTATCCATTATTCCACTGAGGAATACGGTAAATGTTAACTAGGAAAAGCAACTAATGATCAATTCGCCCCAGGTCTGCCGATTTTTAGTGATAATCCCATAAGTGGGGCCCTAGTGGTGGCATTGATTGTGGCTCACCCATAAGCCCCCGAAAAAGTAGCACCTCTGGGTCTCATTTTCATATACGATTTTATTTAGTCGCCATTTCAGGTTGGGGACACCGCTTAGGTGCTAAAACTTATAAAACAAACCTCCTTAAATATACAGCATATTGGAAACTACACCCCTTAATGAATAATATCCATGGATGCATTGCGTATATAGACCCCCCCCCCACAGGTGACTCACAAATTTTTTTTAGCATAAGCTGTGAAAGATTAAAAAAAGAAAAGATGTTTCGATAATCTGCAATTTTAGCTTAAAATGTTTCATAGTATGACATATAATCCTGGAAAAAAGAACCCTAAAACTTATGTTAAGACAATTCTACCAAGGGTTTCGGCAATACCCTAACAAGGTAGGGTGTAAGAAACTGCCTGTTTTTGGGGCGCATGGGCGGGCGTAAAAGGGAGGGAGCACTAATTGGCTTTTGGAACGCAGATTTTGGTGTGGCCCATGTCGGCATTTGCAAAGCCCCCAAAGGTTACAGAACAGGCCTAAACCATCCAGAGTCGCCCCATTTTGAGGAATTCAGTGATCTCAACTAAGGGGTGTACTGTGCAATTTGATGCACAGGTGTACCATATTTTTTTTTAGCATTGTACAATGAAAATGGGGGAAAAACGCAGTTCGTGACATTGTTTTTGAGTGTTCAATTTTACAGCATTCGCCGTGCATGTAAAATGATGTGAAAAATTTATTACTATGGGGGTTCGGATACCATTACAATGATATATATTTTATAATAGTTTTTTCTGTTTTAATACTTTTACCACAGTAGAAAATACGTCTATAAAAAATCGCGATTTTTTATGTATTTCCTATTCTGACAGCCCTAACCTTTTTTATTTCGCTGCTGTGCAGAGCTGTGAATGGGCATTGTTTTTTGCGGGGATGAGGTGAAAATTTATGGTACCGATTAAGGTTTTTTTCTGAGTATGTTTTGAACAAAATAGGACATGCAATCTTGGGTATGTTTTTTTAATTTTTATTTTGTTTATAGCGGTCATCTGTAGCTGATATATATGACCATTGTAGCTTTTACTCGTAGGGCAGATAAATTACGAATACACCGATACCCAATTTGTTATATTTTTTATGTTTTACTGCTTTTATACAATAAAAAACACTTTTTATTTCAACCATGAAAAATACTTTTTTGTATGCATCGCCATAGTCCTGAGAGCCATAACTTTTAAAATTTTTCTGTGCTTGGAGCTGTGTAGGGACTTGTTTTGTTGCGAGATGATTGACGTTTTTATTAGTATCATTTTTGGGGGGACAAGGCTTTTTGATCGCTTTTAAATCCTTTTTTTTGGAGAGCCATGGTGAAAGAAAATACTGCAATCCAGTAGTTGTTTTTTTATTTTTAATTTTTAACAGGCTCACCATGCAGTTCCTGATAGATAGCTTTATCTTTGGGTCGCTTACGATTATTGCGAATACCCTAGTTTATATAAATTTTTTATGTAGAAGCACTTTAAAAAAAAAAAAGAAAATTGTTATTAGTGTGTGTAAAACAATATTTATGGCACTCGCTAACTCTGAGAGCTATCCATTTTTTATTTTTTTCCGTATACAGAGCTGTAAAAAATGACTTTTTTTGTCGTGATGAACTGACGTTCTTAATTGTGTACAACTTGGCATTTCTAGGATTTTAGGATCGCTATTTTATTGCATTTTATGGTGCTGCGGATGACCAATTATCCTTAAAGGGGTTTGTTACCACACCATGTCATTGTTGACGTGGGTGAACCATCCAAAATGGGTATTTAATTAATCACTTATTAAATATAGTGTGAATCAAAAAAAAAAAGTGAAAACACTTGAGAAGCTACGCATTTCTCAACCCCCCTTGGTTACCCACATAAGCTTCCCCTATTCACGAAGCCCAGGAGTTGAAAGGCCGCGCTTGCGGAATCACTTCTTAACTGATTGACTAGGCAAATGAATGTTCTCTTTTAATGCACCGGGTAGCAATGATGGTTTTCTTTTGTATACAGAATAACTAGCTGTAGTGACTTAATTAGATCCCTGCTTTAATCTGATGAAGATGCTTTCAATCTCTGTTTAGAATAGGTGTTCTCTTTTGTATACAGAATTCACAAGTTATAGTTTGAATTATTTGAGTGAACAGTCACAGGAATCCGTTATGCAGGCTCTGTACTCTGCTGTGTGTTTCTGTGTGCGTCTCCTGTCAGCTCCGTGGATTTGTGTTTATACATTACGTAAGCTGCCTTAGCAGATAAGTTTCTCCTGACAGTGCAGAGTATGAGCCTGTGATCATGCTTATTGAATCCACTGTTGTACTGTTTATTAGTTCACTGAAGAGTTGTTTGAGACGCTCCCGTGGATTCTCACTATCCACTGCCCCCCTCCCCTCTCCTCCTATCCACTGCAGCTTCATGACTCAGCGTGATGTTGTTTACACATTGCTCTCATGCTGACCGGAGGTCATACTGTGGTCCGTTGGCAAATCCCCTTTAATTCTGTGATTGTTTTTTTTTGTTTTTTGTTTGTTTTTACGGCTTCCACATCGTACTGGTTATTTAACATGACAGATTTATAGGGCAGGTCGTTACGCAGCGGCGATAACCAAATATGTGATACTTTATTATTTAATTTATGATCTTTTGTTGGGGCGATTTGGCATTTGAGTAAAAAGTAAAAGGGCGGTGTAAAACGTATTTTATTATTATTCGTGTTTGTGTTTTACTGTTTTTCACTTTTATTTACTTTTTT
This sequence comes from Phyllomedusa bahiana, assembly GCA_025379985.1. NCBI lineage: Eukaryota > Metazoa > Chordata > Amphibia > Anura > Hylidae > Phyllomedusa > Phyllomedusa bahiana. Next base: position 48,835 of record JAODAL010021712.1, read on the forward strand.
TCAAACGTTTTCTTCTACATTTTTATTTTACTTTTCTCCCCATAGGGGATTTGAATGAGAGATCTTTAGATCTCTCATTCAATAGGGAATCAGATGCACAGCTTGTTTGCTATTACTGGTTCCTAAGACAACTGTCAGTCAACGATGCCGGGACCATGCCCACAGGGCACCGTCCGGGCAACTGTGACGGTCACAGAACATACCCCGAAGGCCTTCTCTGCCCTTCCGTGCTGTCTGTAGTGGAAAGGCAAGAAGCAGCAGCGGATCGCCCGGATCCGTGCGCTGGACCCTGCCGCCGAACATGAGAGGCAGTGAGGAGCGATCTCCTCCTGCGCTCTCTTTAGATTATGTGCGACCTATATGGTCGCGATTAATTAAGGGGTTAAGCCGCCCCCCCCCCCCGGTAGCGATCCTGGTCGGGGCCGACGCTGCCGGGAATGTCAGCTTTAATATAGAGCAGACACCCCTCGCCGAACCCGCGTAAACTCTGCATTAGAGTTTGCGCATCCTCAGGGAGCGTATCCATACGTCCAAGTGCGTGAACCCCCAAACGACCTGGACGTATGGATACGTCTAAGGTCGTTAAGGGGTTAAACATGAAGGCAAAGGTAAATAAAAACTATTACCAAATACATTGCTCTACTGATTTTGTTTCCCATCAGAGAGAAGATCTTATCTCCTGCTTGTGTCCACAAGCATCCCTAAGTTACCAACCACCTCTCTCTGTTCTCACTGCTCTAGCTCCCGTGGCTGACCATGCTGAGGTCAGCCCTGCTGTGTCTTATCAGCCACACAGGAGCTTGTTTATCTATGTTACTGATAACGTTTAAGCCTTCAGAGCTAAGGAGCCTTCTGCCTTACTGTTTAACCCCTTCTAATAGCTATGTCTCTTTAACAGTCTCAGGTAAAAATAGCAGATCTGATATGCCAATCACAGTCTAACGAGGAAATGGAAGCCAAAAGCTGGCTGTGAAGAGCAGGCTCTGTGAAAAAGCATGGTAAGAAAACCTCTTTAAGGTTAGGTTTACTTGGCCTATTTTCCTGTACCTTTTGATGCATTAAACAAATTTTTCACTCAACAATTTATGCATCAAAATAAATGTCAAAAAATGCATATAAAGTGTTTTATGGGATTATGCAATAATTAGGCAAATAACATACTTTTTGTGTCGGTAATGCGTCATGCACCACAAAACAAAAAGGAAAGTGCATGGCAATTATCTTGATGTTTTCCAGCCTGTATTCAGCATTGAAACCACATTGGGAGCTGGAAGACGTATCATCCTGATCTAACAGGGTAACATATATCCTTAAAATGCAGCAAGATCTGCATCTAGAGAGTAAGACGTGCATTTTTCTCTGGATAACAGAGGATTATCTCAAACTGGAAACTCTTCTTTATGTTATCCATATACCCTAACATGACTGGTTGAAACAACCTCTGTAATAACATGTAGTAAAAAAACCAGCATAATGTACATGACCCATATCTACTAATTATATAATACGACTTTATATGTGTGTATATTATTTGATTTGGATCTATAGTTATATGTGTAAGCAGTTCAACATAAGCATCTGATTGTTTGCTTGTTTCACATCACATTTAACAAAATCTAGGAAGGCCATAGTTTATGATAACTTTAACTATTATGCACATTAATAGGTATCAGACAGGATGCATTCAAAATACAAAAAATGTCACTTTCATGGGGATTTATATTAATAACCTTCCACTTCAATATCTACTAAATATCAGCTAGACACTTGGGAGTTTGTACATTGACAGTCACAAAATAATCTAGCAAAACTGAACATATAATATGAACAAGTGTGTGTCAATAAAAAAATTACACTTGTAGGAGACTTTAATAGTGCTTTTATAGTTTACCATAGAGTCACCATGATCCCATATGCAAATAAGGCTTGTGTTTCTGGTCTTTGGTGTTGTGCAAATTAAGTCCCAATGCTGAATTTATGGAAAAAAAAAACCTTATGGTCTGACACTGACCATGGAATTAGGACGAGAAAAAAATGTAGATAGCCACATTAATCATTGCAGATCCATTTAATTTTGTAACCACCTATCGGGTCCTATCTGATCTATCTTGTGCTCAAAGAAGGTTTTTCTGATAAACTGGGACATCATATTATTTTTTTTTAATAATGACTGACACATTTATGGTCCCAAGCATGAATATATATTTCCCCTCTGTATTTCTTACTTTTAAATTTGCATAAGTTACAAAGAATATCTTGTGTTTATGTGGATAATAACCCCTGGAGCTGGAATGTCAGAAAATCTGTGGCTATACCACACACCAGGCTCTTTTAAGTTCGAGGATGGCATACTTTTCTCATATGTTGATTTCCAATATAAATTGGGAACCACTGATTTATAAAATAGTTCACAATTAGTTATTCATACTTATACCTATCAAGAGAAATACTAAACTGAGGCAAATTAATATTTTTGTGGCAGGACAATAGGGGGATTCTGCATGTCAACCAAAGACTTAATAAATAAGGACCATTCATGGTACATCAAACTTTCACTTACCTTTGTAAGAGAGCTTGAGGCGGGGAATATTCTGTTTCATGCTGTCAGATGTTGGCAGAAATATTAGAAAAAACAATGATAGCATTGTAGAGATATTCTGTGGTGTAAGCCATCTGCTGTGACATTCATGACACTTCTTTTTCATGGTACTGTGTCTGGCACCTCTTCGAGGGACTTGCCTGTCTGAAAGCAGAAACGCATTTTTATAAGTTGTTACTGAAAGATGAAACAGTGTTACTAGTAAATATAACATATCTCATTTTATTGAATAATGTTAACTGACACAGGAATTTAAGTAAGTAAGCAACTACATAAGATTTATTTAAGAGACAAGCCTTGAAGGCATCCAATGTAATCAGACACAAGCTAGGTATGTATCAATTGGACCTTCTCTAACACCTCTGTATTTATAGATGCAATGCTACTGTATATGCAGGTACCTTCATGTAAAATGTGACATTCCACATAATACATTTCTCTCACATTTATCCAAGGAGAAGCCTGTCAAAATGTCTACTCTGTGTATGCTACATGGTTTTATGAATAGCAGGAATTCTCCTGCTATGTCGTCCTCTTCTTCATACTATATCTCTTGTGAGGCTGTTGCTATGCAACCATCTTAAACAGCTTTCAGAGCCAGTCACCTGACTAGGTAACACACCTTTGAATTTGTTAGAGAGGATTCGATAGTTGCTAACTTCTCTATAAAGCTTGCTGGGTTAGGTAACCTGTGTGAGTTATAGTGTTTTCTATGTCAGATTGTTCTGTCTCAAAACTTCCTTTGAGAACAATGTAGCTCTGCTTTGTCTGAGCTTGTTGTGGTCCTTGGAAATCTCAGTTTTTGAGTTTGTATATGTTTTATTCTGTGCTCTACCTAAGGTGTATCTACATTCTAGAGTCACTTTCTGTGTCATGGTATAATGTAGCTTATGGACAGCTTTAGGGTTAGTTTTAGGAATAAAATAGGGTCAGAGGGATCTTGGTTCTATAATCAGATATAAGGGTCCACCAACCTTGTTTTTGCCATCATCTGCCTTAATGTCTGTCCACTTAGTCATCTAATGAACATGCCATCTAGCTATTTAGTTGATACGAGCTTTGTATGATTTTTGCATGCAATTGCTGGTTAATTGCCCTATTTAGTTCTGTTTGTAGTCCAGTGTCCACCAGCATTGGTGCACATGGATACCATGTTTTGCATGTATTGGACACATATTTATTGCGGTGACAGCTTGCAACATTTTAACACTGACATCTCCCATTTTTCAAGAAAATAATATTAGGTATAAATTAGCAATATTTATTAACTACAATTAATATTTTCATGTTAAAATGAATAATAATTTTGCAATATTTTCAGCAAATTTTTTCTATGTATTTTCAAAGCATTTTTTTTTTTTTTTTTTTAAATATTGCCACAGCCACTCGGTTCTATCAATCAGCAGGGTCACAGTGATTTGAGACAACCTCTTTAAAAAGTTTACCAAGCAGAATGGAGGGCAAACTTATTAAATTATGTTACTTCTTAATGCTTTTTAGGGGAAAAAAAAAGTTGTCTGCTAGAAGAAAAAAACTTTGTACAGCCACAACCGTCAAAGAGCTGCTTTATAAATGTATGTCTAAACTGAATTTAATGTTTATATTGATTTTACAGCTTATACATGACTCCAGTAATTGCCTCACTCAAGGCAGACAATTGTTCTTATGACAATTTCTATTCATAAAGAGCGGTTCAGCTCATTCTGTCCCTAAACCACAATTGCGCAAGGCAACAATGAATTCACATAGTGCATCATGTTATTTGAAGAGCTGTAAATGTATCCATTCACAATGAGATATTATGCATACATTGTATGTGTTTACTTTTACACTATTCTCCAGTGTGATGTTGTACATGGAAAGAGTAATAAAGCATGACGCAATTACCCAACATTCCCAAGAAAGGTTTTGTTACTAGATGCATAAAATCCTTTGGCATCTAACGCCGCTAAGTTATATAATTACAGGTTACTGAGTAGCATACAGTTTCAGTTTTTAGGTGGGATCTTTTGAAGTACAAACAAAGTTAATGCTGAAAATTCCATAACAATCCCTCCCAGCTGCTGCTATCTCCAGCTGCAGTTAAGCAGTCTGTGTCATCAGTATAATTTACATTCCCATAAGAATTAACTGTTTCTGGAGATAATTTCAAAGGACCATTGTCAATTAGGTTTATGTGGAAGAAGAAAATGTGTTTTGTCAATGCAAAAGAACAATAATACTGGGTCTTACAATTTATAGTTTGAATTCTCTCATGGCAATGAATTTAGGTCTAAGTTCAGTTTCCGTTTAAGTCTATTAATACCTGGATCTTCCTTATAAATGTCTCCCGGACGTTGTCCTAGAGCCAACTCTGTGACTCGGCTATGATTTCTAGCAAATGACTATGATAATGTACATTGTTTTTCTGATAGTCTAAGCAGAAACGTTTCTAATTAAAACCAGAAATGTCGGCATAACTGAAAAGGTCATATTAACTCACCTTAGATGGCAGTATATGGCAATAGTCCTCTTGAGAAGTCATAATCTTAAAACATATAACATACCAGCTAAATGGGCAAAAAAGGGCAAATGTGGATTAATATATAGTTTGAGAAATAAAATCTACATAGTTTACTGTTGGATGAGGCAACAGTGGCGTAAGATCTTGGTAAAACTGTTGATAAAACTGTAGCAAGTAATGTCAGTTTGCTGTAGTGAAAGCTTATAAGGCATTGTCTCGTAACATATTGGCTTTTCAATAAGAAAGCCATGGTAAAGGTAATAAAGCTTTTTTTTTTATTAAAGGGGTTATCTGGGAGTTTAAAGATTTCATAGAACACTATAAACATCATTAATATGGAAAAGTAAAGATATTCCACTACCTTCATTTAGTTTCTTCTCTTTTCTTTTGCTTATTTATCAATTATAATATCCACTTTTTGCAGTGAAATTTTCTGCTTGTGGGAGTGTCAGTAGTTCTCCAGCAGCTCTTTCCTACAAGTCCCAGACTGCATTGCAATCTAGGACTTCCCTCCACAGTTATCACTGCTAGACATTGTAGCCATGTCTCCAGCCTTTGTTTACTTCTGGTCCATCTGAATGGCTTATAGCCAGTCAGTGCACACATCCTGAGCACTGACATCAATGTAACTGGATATGAATGCTGAAGCCATTGATTGGCTGCAGTGGTCACCTAGCGTTCAAAAGGACTGAAAGCAAACAAAGATCAGCGACACTGATGGAGTTTCAAAAGTGGTATGTACAAAAGTGAGTGCAGTTTTTACTGAACAATGCAATCTAGAGACTTTTTATTTACTTTTGTTTTGGTTGGACATCTTCTGTAGGTCTGTTGATGAAAAGATCCATTAGGCCACATGTATGAAAACTGTCTAGGTCTAAAATTCACTTTGTTATCCATAGGAACCAATCAGACCGCCCCTTTCACTTCATAGAGTGCTCTGGAAAAATGAGAGGGGCGCTCTGATTTGTTGCTATGGGCAATAAAGTGAATTTTAGACCTAGACAGTTTTCATACATGTGGCCTATTGAGTCATGGGCATAACTACCATAGTATAGGAATTGCTGTGGGTCTCAGCATATCTTACAGATTACTATTAATGAATGAGGGGAAGAGAAAAAAAATTGAGCGTGCAGATCAAGGGAGTCATAAGAAAATGTAGCAAAGAGAGAATACTAAAGAAATAAAGTATTTTAGAAACTCATTCTCGGTTGTGACTATTCATGGTGAAATGAGACCACATCTGCTATAGGGACCTATGATTTGCTATAGGGACCCTGTCCAATCAATAACAAACATTTTAATTGCTCCAAATGATAAAAGAAGTTAAACAGCATATATTTTGCCAGCCAAAATAGCTGTAGGTTATCATCATTTGTGGGGCATAAATAGTAGTGCAAGATTTTGATGAGAAAAAAGCTTGAAACAAAGTAGTCCCCTCATCTCAGGCATATGACATATATATGACCTTTTGAGCCAAAGAAAGGTTGTTGCAATTAACAATGGGGTCTCTTAGCAAAATTTGGACCAATGTCCTACTACAACATGACTAACATCAGTAACACGTCTATAATAAAAAAAAAAAAAAACTTATATATACCTAAGACTTCCTAAAGAATAGGGATAATGCAGAGAGTGATGTAATAGTAAAGAAATAGTATACACAGTGTTGTCATAATACAGGGATAGTGCACACAGTAATGTATCAATACAGGGAAAAAGCACTCTATTATACTATAGCACAGTAATAATACACATAAAAGGTTCACCATGCTCACAGTGATATCAAAGCAGAGAAGCCAAACTATGTAATAAGATAACAAACAAGTGTAATGAACATATGAGGTCACAACACAGCATTAATGCAATATGCAATAAAGAAGAAATATGCACTTAGCAGGGTTATCCAGGGACCTTACAGTAGAGCTGGAGACACATTTATTTTTTGTTATCCACAATCATCACTAACTGCACCTTATGTCTGTATTGTACATGGGCATCCCTAGGCCTGGTTCTTACATTGTGAATGGAATAGGGGGAAAAAATATGGATCCATTAACTAATGTACAAACTTATACAAACTGATAGCTATCTATTTGTATCCGTTCACCATTGACTTTAATGTAAAAATAAAACTAAAGGGTCCTGTCCATCAGATATCCAATTTTTTAACAGAAAAAAATTGTGCAGCAGACTATGCCATTTCTTGAGAGACAAAATGATGCAAACTGAGAGCTTAAAAACGCCATATAAATGAATGTCTCCCAAAAGAAGCAAAACAACAGAAAGCACAACATAGATGTGAACCAGGCCTTAGCTGTCAGGTCCCTTAGTCGCTGTGTTGATAACCCTGGTAGTTATGCCCATAGGCCAAAAGGGCGTAAATAAAGTGGCAACCATATAGCACTTGTGTAATTGTACAAGTAGCAGTAAAATTCACAACACAATACTAACCATTTTGCTTACATTATCATAACCATAAACAAATAGATGAAAATAAGTAATCATTTTACCTGTGCAATACTAATTATAATATTCACATTAATAGTGCCCATATAATGCCAGCCATATTGCTCACATCATAATAACCATACTGAAAAAAGAGCATAAGTGTCAGAAAATCAAATGAAGTGCTCTTAATGATGATGAATGAAAACAGTTTTGATTCTGTCATGTAATGAAATATTGGTTAGAATAATATTCCAATCAAAATGTTTTTTCAGTGCTCTGGTTGTTGCCAAGTATTTTGCTTTTCACTTTAGAAACACATGCCAAAAAGTAGATTGAAAATGCTTAACAAATTTTAGATATTCACCTTCCACATGTGACCATTATGAGTTTAAGCTGAATATTTACAGTTGTAATATAAGATTTCAAGCATCTGGCATGCACTGGATCTTAAGCACCAGGTCTGCAATGGAATTTTTTTGTGACTGTACTAAAGAGGGTTAATTTTACTAAGAATATAACACTGATTCTTATTCTGTTTTTGAGACTTTGTATGATAGATGTAAAAACGCCATAATAAATAATTAGAATAGAAAGCCGTCTGTATAAAACATTGGGAAAATATTATAAACAAAGCTCACTTTCGTATCTTCAGCGACTTCTTGCACATTTATTTACGGGGGGGCTTTTGGAAAAATCCCAAAAAATCCCATGGGGGGAAAGGTTTTAAAATCACTTTCTCAATAAATGTTCCGCTGACAAACCAAGCATACATTCAAAAGATGGCCTTTTTTGCCAATTTTTAAACTTTTATTCATTCCATTTTAAAAATGCTCAATACATCAGAGCGTAGAGGCTGCAGTCTAGAGTCCATGCAGAAAAAAATGCACGACGCGTTTCGACTTATCTGGGTCTTAGTCCTTGTGCTGATCAGTGTGCACACCCACTTTTTGCTAGCCACAAAGTAAATGGGCAAAAATCCATCTAATATGAGAACAACTTGTACTTTTTTACAAGCCTCATTGCAGCCTTTCCTTTTACAGACTGTTTGCAGAGAACATTAGCTCAAAGTCATATTCCCTCCAGGATCCTATATTGATAAATCCCTAAATCAACATTCTACATTTATAAAAAAAAAGTAACTGTGGATAGTGAGAGACATTTATTAAACCTAATAAAAAGGAAAAATTGGAACAGTTGCTCAATTAGTTTTTAGGTTTTGGCTTTAGAGAAGCTGAGATCTTCCATAACCTATTATTAATTTGGTTACCCTTCTTTAAACTTTCTCCAGGTTTCCGTTTAGCTTGAACTCGTGCCCATAGAGTGCATATTCAAGATATGACTACATCATACACAACAATGAAGATGTAAAACTTTGATACAATGTAAAGTAGTCAGTGTGCAGCTTGTATAACAGTGTAAAATTGGAGTGCCCGCAAAAATGCCTCCGCACACAGCCATCAATGTTTAAACTGCTGGCAACAAAAGAAAGTACAGCCCTAAAATGTAAATGGACATATTGTGCCCAGTTTGCCATTTTCCCTCCACAGTGTAATGTGACTCATTGGTGTTGTTACAAGGTCTCAAGTGTGAATGAGGAGAAGATATGTTAAATTTGGTGTTAAATTTGGTCTCTGGCCACTGGAAGATCAACATGGCACCTCATGGCAAAGAACTGTCTGAGGATCTGGAAAAATAATTGTTTCTCTACATAAAGATGGACTAGACAATAAGAAGATTGCCAACACTCTGAAACTGAGCTGCAGCACGGAGGCCAAGACCATACAGACAGGTTCCACTTGCCATGGTCTTGCCAACAGGTCTTGCCATAGTCAACCAAAAAAGTTGAGTGCATGTGCTCAGCATCATATCCAGAGATCTTCTTTTCAAAATAGACATATAAGTGCTGTCATCATTGCTGTAGAGGTTAAAGTGATGGAGGGGTCAGCCTGTCAGTGCTCAGACCATACATCATACCACATCAAATTGGTCTGCATGGTTGTCATCCCCATCCCAGAAGGAAGCCTCTTCTAAAAGTGATGCTCAAGAAAGTCTGCAAACAGTTTGCTGAAGACAAGCAGACTAAGGTCATGGATTACTGAAATTGTGTCCTGTGGTCTGATGAGACCATGATAAACTTATTTGGTTTAAATAGCAAACAGGTCAGGAGTACAAAGACAAGTGTGTCTTGCATGGTGATAGCAGTATTGTGGTTTGGGACATGAATGCTGCCAGCTTTGGGGAGCTACAGTTCGTGGGGGAACCATAAATGCCAACAAGTACTGTGACATACTGAAGCGGAGCATGATCCCCTCCCTTTAGAAACTGTGCTGCAAGGCAGTATTTCAACATGATAACCCCAAACATACCTCCACACCTTCCTTCTTAAAGAAAATAAAGATAAAGGTGCTGGACTGGTCAAACATATATCCAGACCTAAACCCTACTGAGCATCTGTGGAGCATCCTTAAATGGAAGGTGGTGGAGCGCTAGGTCTCTAAAATGCACCAGCTCCGTGATGTCATCATGGAGGAGTGGAAGAGGATTTCAGTTGCAACTTATGAAGCTCAAGTGAACTATATGCCCATAGAGAGAGAGTTAAGGCAGTGCTCTAAAATAATGGTGGCCACAAAAATATTGAAACTTGGGCAAAATTTGACCATTTTTGTCAATCATTTTTTGTAATCACTTTTGTTGCCAGACACTGATGACTGTGTGTTGAGTTATTTTGAGAGGACACCAAATTTACACTGTTATACAAGCTGTACACTGACTACTTTATATTGTATCAAAGTGTCATATGTTCAGTTTTGTCCCATGAAAAGATATAATACAATATTTACAAAAATGTGATGAGTGTACTCACTTTGGAGGACATGTATGATCGGAGTTTACACACATTTTCAGGCGTTTAATGCACCTGTGTGCTGGCTCTGCCGTCGGACACACCTAATGCGCTGTTAGGCGCAAGGTTCGCCACTTTGTAATGCGCCTAACATGAAGGGGCGTTCTGTGGGCGTTCTGGGGCGGGACGCAACACATTCGAAAACTCTGACGCATGTATGAATGCGGGTAAGCAAAGTGAGGCGCATTACAGCTCCAACAGGCAGACCTATTTCAATGTGGTCCGTCTGCCGGAGGCATACATGAGGCGCAGTTTTTACAGTAAAAAGCGTGAAAACAGGCGCTTTGACGCGTCGATCTTCATAAATGTCCCCCTTTGTTCTCACATAGCCCCAGGGGTGTCACTTTTTTGACTTTGGGGTCCTAAAGTTTCTGTAAGTGCTCTGAGGTAATTGCTCAGCAACTAAACCATAGAGCAGAGGTTTTACAAGCTTGTACTTTTTTTTTTATATTAAAACTAGCAGTGCTTACTCTTTATAACACTGTCAAAAATGTATGGCTGGTAAGATTATTGATAAAGATAAACAATGACAAATTTATTGTAAAATGTATTGAAACACCCAAAAAACAACTGATAAAAAATGAAGGGCAAATAAAAGGGGGAAACCACTTTAAAATCATTATTATAGAAAAATGTAACAAAACAATTTTTTAGCTTACATTAAAAAAAGCTGGGACATTGAAAATTTTTTCCCCTTTGGTTTTATTGATGAAAAAAAAGCCCATTTTTTTTGAAAAGTACAGTAAAAGATACGGTTAAATAGCCTTTTTGTTCAAAACAATTAAAAGGAAAAACGACACACTTTTTCCCCTTAAGCACCAACAAAAAGACACACTGTTTAAAATTTCCTTTTATTTTAGAAAATGTAACCTGACAGGGGTCCCGCGCGCCTTCCCCTTTTTTCCCAGTCACAGCGGTCCCCTTTAAAAAAAAAAAACCAAAAAATTTAAAGGGGTTTTTAAATTTTTTTTCGAAAAAAAGTTTCGATGTTTTCTTATTTACGAAATAAAGGGGCCAGATACTTTAAAATTTTTAAAATTGACATTTTTTAAAACCCCTTTCCCCCAAAATTTGGGGAACGAAATCTTTAACCCCCCAGGGGGAAATTTTTGATTTTCCTGCAAAGGGAGAATGCATCGCCCTTTGGCGTTTCGCGGGCCCCTTGCGACAGGGGGGCGGCACACAAAATCGCGACAGGGGAATCAGAGGAAAATTACCGCGGGGCCTAAAGCCGAAACCCCCCCCAGGGGAGTAAGCCCCCCCCCCCCCCCCCCCCCCCCCCCCCCCCCCCCGGCCCCGGGGGAAGGGAATTAATGTTTTTATTTCGAAACCCTGTCATGGTCGCGAAAATAAACCCCGTTCCCCCAGGGGAGTGAGCTCCCCCCCCCTACAATCGGCGCAGTAATGGCGCTCGGGCCCCCCGCTATTGGACTGCTTCCCAGACCCCCCCGGTTTTTTGCTGTAGGGAATGCCCCGGGGTAGCCCTGGTGACGCCCCACCATGCCCAAAAAAGCATTGTGGGGAAAGGGTGTCAGTAGTTTACCAGGGGCGACCTGTAAAACAGAAAGAAAAATGCTGTGCACGGGTCCCTTTTTAAAAACAGCAATCAAAACGATTGTTTTTTAAAACCAAAAAAAACCCCTGGGGATTTGCTTTTTACAAACCCCCACGGGGGAAAAAAGAAAAAAAATTTAAAAAAAGGGAAAAAAAAAAAAGGAAAAAAAGTAAAAGAAAAAAAAAAAAAAAAAATTTAAAAAAAAACGAAAAAACCCGCCCCCTTTTCCCCCCTTTTTTTTTTCCCCAAAAATCCCAATCGCCCAAAAAGATCAAAAAAAAGTTTTCTTTTTGGGGTTTATCCCCGCGTGAAATAATGACCCACCCTATAAATCGGTCATAAAAATTTTAAACCCCGTACGGTAAAACGCCAAAAAAAAAAAACAAAAAAAAAAAAACAGTCAAAAAAATTTGCAATTTTTGTACATCCTGCAGCCCCATAAAATGGAAAAAAAAGCGACCCCAAAAACTCATTAAACCCCAAATTTGTACCAAAAAAAATTTGTCATTTCCCATTCCCCCAAAAAAAAAAGCCCTTTTACCCCGGCTCTGAAATAGGGAAAAAAAAAAACTTTTTGGGGCTCTCAGAAGACAGCTTTAAATTTAAATTTTTTTTAAACAAAATAAAAAACCACTTTTTTTTTATTTAGTTTTTTAAAAATTAAAAAAAAACTATTAAAATTGGGCATAAAACCGTAACCCGTATCAAACCCAGAAAAGAAAAGCAACTGTAAATGGTATTTCCCCCGGTAAAGCACTGAATAAAAAAAAAAAAACCCTAAAAAAGGTTTGCAGTTTTTTTCCTTCACCCGTCTTAAAAAAAAATGCCTGCTCTATCATGGGGGCTTTTACTTGTTTCCCCCCCGGACAAAGGCCCCTTCAAGAATAAGAAATTCTCCTGCCCCTTCCTTGTGAATGAAATTCCGGTAGGAGTTTTCTGTATAAATAATGAATGAATTTGGGCTGCTACTTCAAGCAATTTAAAAATTTGACTAAAGGCCATCGTTTTGTTTGCCTCTTACAAAAGAATATTCTCATCCATTTTATCTACACCTTTCCTTTTTTTTGCATTTTTAATGGGAGGATGATTTCCCCGGTTTTTAATTTTTTGGGTTATTGGTTTGTCAAATCTGCAATCCGGGTGCATGGTTTCTGAGTAAAATTACAGATTTTTTCCTTCTTTTTGGGCCTTTTAAAATACCAAAGTTCCCCTTTGTTATTTTTAAACCAAGAAAACCCCTCATAAAGTGCCCCTTTTTCACTGACGATTTGTGTTTGGGGTGCCCTTTGGAATTTTTTTGGTTTGTTTTTTTCCTTTTATAGTTTCCAACAAGGTTTAATAGCTTTTGCAAGCAGGGAAAAATTTCCTGTTCAAACATTGGGGGAAATAAATTTTCCATTTGATGTTTTTTTAACGAAAATTTTAAAATTGGAACAAACAAGAGTTTTTTCATTTCAGACCCAATATCCTTTTTGTATGGGGCCCCCAACCTTTTTTTGCCCAGTAGATTACCCCATTTTTGCCCCCAATTTTTTGCAGAATCACAAAATCCAGAAGAAATTTTTTTTCCGTACTTTTGGGTGGCTTGCTGGGCCTGTAAATTTTAGAAATTTTCAAACGTTTCCCCCTGAAAAAGTAAAAAGTTTTTCCCTTACAGAACATTAAATACCCCGATTGTAAAGTTTTGGTTTGGGTTTTTGATAAATATGTTCCAGAAAATAAATGTTTGGGGGTAATTTTTTCTGTTTTCAAACCCCTCCCCTGCAAAGAGTTCGCTTATCATTCCAAAAACGAATGATTTTTTCTAATTTTCCTCAATCTCCCCCCTGACAAAGTCCCCCCTTAAAGTTGGATTTAGAAAAATGGGTCCAAAATTTAAATTTTGGGGATTGGGGAAAACAAAAAACATTTTTTGGGCCCCCCTGCCGCGGAAAAAGTCCCAAAAAAAAATTCATAAAAATTCCTCTTTTTTAGATAAATTTTTCCAAAAAACCCTTTTTTTTTTTGCAGAAGCAATACCCTTTCCTTTTAGGTTTTTAACAAAAAAGGACCCCTTCTGCAATTTTGTCAAAAAAAAATTTGTACAGAATACATTTTTAGAAGTAAAGTAACTGGTGAATTCCCCCCAGCCTTTCCCCCAGGCCCATCCACAATATTGTGTATTGGAGTTAAGTTTCCCACCCAATGTAGGAATTTCTGTCCCAAAAAACATTCGTTTTTTGGGTGTTCTACTTTTCACTTCTATGAGGATCCCCTAGATTTTAAATTCTTCTCAGAAGAAAATCCCCTGGGGGGAAAGTTTGGTTCGTGGGGGGCAAAATAATTTTTCATCCCGACAAAGATTTGTTCAAAATTTATTTATCGCTTTTTAAAAAAAATCCTTCAATCTCTTGGTCAGTCAGGACACTTGGAGGAAGACTGTTTCCATTGCTGACTAGATGTTAGAAAATGAAACAGATTTCCCTCAACAGGGTTTATCTTTTCACAGGGCCTTCAGCAAATTTGCTTTAAATGTATACTTTTCCCCCAAATACTCTATAACACAGCTTTATTAATGTTTTCAGAGGACCTTAGGGGGGATGTCCTGGCCTTAAACACCCCCCCTCCCCAAAAAAACAAATGACATCCTAAAAATGTTATTAAACCCCACCCCCGGGGCCCCTTTCCCCCATTATTACTGAGTACAAATAAAATAAAATTTAGACACAAAAAACTTCCTTTAAGAACATGATTAAAAAAAAGCGGGGGGCCCAAAAAAACCCCCCCAAATTTGTACAGATGTTTTTTTTTAACCCAAAAAAGCATTGGTTTCAAACCCTAATTTCCTATAAAAAAAAAATTTAAAAACAACTGGATATTATCAACAATGACATACTTGAGGAATACCCCGGAAATTTTAAAATTTTTAACTAAAGAAAATTTTTCAGATAAAAAGCAAAAAAGTAAGATGGGGGGCCTTTAAAATGCCCCCCAAAAAGCATTTTAGGGTTTAAAAGAAAAACCCCAAAAATTTTTTTAAAAAGGGGTTTTTCTCACCATGCTGTTTCACAAAAGCCCCTGCCAAAACTTTTTGAATCAAAAACTTTTCGGGCAGGCTTTCCTAGCTGGGGCTGATAGAGTGACAAAAACCCTTTTAAGGGGAATTTTAAATTATAGTCACCAAAACTACAGGGCTCAAAAGGGTTTTTAAAACTTTTCAAAATAAGGGAACAAATGTTACATTACTTTCTGAGAAATTTGGTAAGAGCAGGGAAGTGATTTACATCTCAATCACCGCTCCAGTCGTAAAAGAGAGAAAAAAAGATAGCCAGCAAATACTGAATTTGTCTCAAAAGTAGTAAGAGATCTCTCCTAGTTAGAAGGGAAATAAAATCAGAACTCAAAATATTTGGGTTTTTAGCTTTTTTTTTTACTTCGTTACATGTCTAAAAATATACTGAAATGGGAATACCCCTTTAACACAGGTTCCTTTTATTTTATATATCTGTAATATATAATCAACTACCAATATGAGCATTTACTGTTTTAGCTGACATAAAGCTGCTTGCCTTTTGCTTTGTGCTTGTACTTTTGAAATTAGGTTCTCCCCTTCATTTTTCTTTTAAAAATTTTAAATTTGTATTGATGAAAAATTTTTCTAATCTAAAGAAGAGCCCCAGATGACACCTGATATATTTTTACAATTTCCTTAACCAACCCACATTTTTAAAAAATTTTTTTTTAAAAACCTTTTAACCTTTTTTTTTTTCCCCCCAAAATTAGCAGGTCTTATATTTTTTTTTTGTCCCAAAGATGCCATGTTTAAATTTTTCCCGGGGGGTTTATTTTTTTCCAAAAGAATAAATTATAGCATCTAACCATAGTTTCCCCCTTTTTAAAGTGGGGAAAGCAGGGAAATTAAGAGGGTCGGCGCGCATACGCGCCCCGCAAAAAAATTGCCAGACACGCCCATTTGTTGGTTGCCATGCCCCCTTTCCCAAAACCACACCCACTCCGCCTAACTGAATAACGGCTTTGGAAAAAGCCGGAATACCCTTTAGCCCGGGAATCCCCCCATAACCCGAGAGCCCCTTTCAGGCAGGTAATGCCCCATTGTAGCCCAAAGATGCCCTTCGAGCCAGGAGATGCTCCCCCTTTTTGGGCCCGGAGATGTCCCCCCCTTTTTTGCCAGGAGATGCCCCCATTTGTTTAGCCCGGTAAACCCCCCATTTGTTGTAGGTAGTTGCCCCCCCTTTTTAGCCAGGGGAACCCCATTTGTTTTCCCGGGAGTGCCCCATTTGTTGCCAGGGAGTTGCTCCCTTTTTTTAGCCCCGGTAGTGCCCATCTTTTTTAGCCAGGTGATCCCCATTTTTGCCAGGGAGTGCCCCCTTTTTTGCCAGTAGTGCCCCCTTTGTTGCCAGTGATCCCCCCATTTGTTAGCCAGGTTGCCCCCCCATTTGTTGCCAGGGGGCCCCCTTTGTTTTGCCAGGGTGGCCCCCCCCCATAGCTAAAAAAAATAAAATAAAAAATTCCCCCTTTCCTCACAGGCTCCCTCACACATCCGAGGTTGCCGACTGATACTCTCAGCTCCAGGGGGGGGCGGGTGCAGCCCCGCCCACCCCCTGAACACTGCCCATAGGGAAGCGCACCCGGGGCTGTAAAATAGGGGGAGAAGGGAGCAGGGGAAGTCCCCCCTGCCTTTCCCCCTGCACAGGAGCCCGGGGGTCACGGCCGCTTCACCCCCGTAGGAGCGCCCGGGGCGCCCGAAAATAGGGACCACGCTACTTGCACCGGGTCATTTAAAAGGACCCCTGCTGCCTGCTGGGAGGGGGGAGGAATCCCAAATTGCCGGGGAGAGCAGGGGGGGGACGACCCCAAATTTGCGGGACCCCCCCCGCCAAAAACGGGAGAGTTGGCATGTAAATGCTTTTTCTAGTGTGGTGAAAAAATTTATTTATCTTAAAGTTTAGAGCACAAACCATAGGGTAATGTATGTAAAGGACATTTTATGGGAGCTGCAGTGACATCTCAAAGGATGGCAAATGTGACATGCTGTGACCTGTGGAACTAGAAGTTCTGTGAGATGTGTCTGTGTGTGCCTGTGTGTGTGTGTGTGTTTTTGTGCTGTTGTTGTGTCTGTGAAATATGTTTTGTTGTGTCTGTCTGTGGTAGTTTGTTACAAATTTTGGTGTTGCTGTCGTATTCGTGTATAGTTATTGTTAAAGTTGTATGTGTCTGTGTGTGTCTGTGTCTGTAATTGTGTGTGTATGTATCTGTGTGTGTGTATGTGTCTGTCTGTCTGTGTCTTTGTGTGTGTGGGTGTGTCTGTCTGTCTTGTTTTTTTGGGGTTTTGGGTGTGGGCTGTGTGTGTATGTTCTGTAATTTGTGTGGCTGTTGTGATGTGTCTGTTGGTGTTGTGTGGGGGTGGTCAGTACCGTTGCTTGTTCTCCCCCCCTCCCCTCACTTACTGTCTCCTGCCTGAGATGTTTGGACCTTGATGACACCACCCCCAAAACACAGGTCCTTTTAATGATTTCCACTAGTCCTTTTTCGGGAGGTGCCTTTTTATTTGGGAATTCAACAAAATTTGCTATGTCTTACTTTGGGTGTGCA
>JAODAL010021713.1:0-66430 GCA_025379985.1 Phyllomedusa bahiana
CTGTTTGGGTGTAAGAATGAAGGTGTTGTTGCTCTCCCATAGACTTTAATGGTAAACGATCATAATCGACTGCTCACTATCGAAAAACCAAATCTATGGTGGCCGACTATCGACTATCGATGTCTATAGCCAAAGTAATCACTCAACACTAATAAACACAGGTGGAATTGGTAAAATTGAAAATCAACACCTATCTGAAATGTATACTGATAATAAAAGTGAAGTTTTGCACCTAACAAAGAGACCTGCAGTTACTAGAAATGATGTGTATCCAATATAAGTTCAGGCTGCCCAATATCCAGGAAATATTTCAATAGCAAACTGTTAATAATAAAGATATTGCAGTGCAATTTCTACACTAAGTCTTGGTGAACTTTATCCAGTGTTCTTTATAGATAGAGCTTGTCTGTGTTCGCCCGCGGCACACCCCCCCCCCCCCCCCCCGCCCCCCCCCGTGACTTACAGCGGTAGATGCTGCTTTAAAATTCTCTAGCTAACTACATAAAATCTTCAAATCTCTAATCTAACTAAATTGGAAGGATCACAGCTACTAGTAGAGGTTTCTCTGTGCAGAAATAGACTAATGTCGCTGAGCTGTTTGGCCACAGGCAGAGCGCACGTCCTAGTCCTATGAGACGCTGAGAGACACTAAGGCTGAACAGGAAACGCTGTTGTATGTAATACGAGGTCATGTAATTTTTCCAGCCAATCGCAACCATACACATCCCAATCATGACGTCGCACACACATCTCACCCTGCTCTATTCTGTAATCTGATTTGCTGGCCGCCAAAATTACAGGAAGCGCCGAAAATGGCGCGATCTTAATAGATGATGCACAGATTTTAACCTTAATTATCGCATGATCTGAAAATTTCGATCACCATAAAAACCTTGCCGATTTCAACTTTGTCGATAAAAATCGCTCAACACTAGTAACAACCTATCCAATCCACGCAGTTAAAGAAATCAAACCGTAGATGTCCATAAATGAAGTTAAGTGACACAGGGAAAATGTATTAAATACACTTACTGAAATGTATTTAATACTTCATATAAATGACTTTGTTGGTGATGACAGCCTCAAGACACCTATTGTATGGAGAAACTAGTCACATGCATTGCTCAGGTGAAATTTCGACCCATTCTTCCACACAAACACTCTTCAAATCCTTGAAGCAGGTCTGTTTCTAGAGCAGTGAGAAGGAAAAGTTTTACCAGCCCACCAGTCGCAGACACACGGATGTGCATGGAGCACAAAAATTGCAATAGAAAAAATAGGAGAAAATTCCAGCGTCTATTTAAAATCGAAATTCTTACTTTATTTGTCTTCGCAGTACATGATTCAAGATCCACAACAGAGTAAAACCGCCAACGCGTTTCAGGCCTCACGGGCCCTTCCTCATGGCATGGCGTTAGACATGCAAACACAGTTTTTATTTAGATACAAATAACCAATCACAAACATGTTAAAAAACCATGTGATCTTAAACATGTGATCGCATACATTCTAAAATGGAGCACAGACACAAATTAAACAGCATTAATATAAACAATTTAATACCTTTTTAGTAGTATAATACTAGATCTGTTCTTTTGTTAAGCCCCAAAGGTTGGTATGTTTTGAGGAGGAGGATCCAGAAAACCTCGCGTGTGCGAAGCTTCCGGATATAATCCCCTCTTCTCCTAGGTGGTGTAACCCTCTCAAGCCCAACAGCTGGCTTTCTGATTCCCCTCAAAAACAAAATGACAAACTTTTGGGGCTTAGACAAAAAAGATCCTAGAATTACTAACTACTGAAAGGTATTAATTTTTTATTTAAGCTTTTTTAATTGTTCTTGCCCTTTTTAAAACGTAGAAATCACAAATTAAATTTTAATCACATGGTTTTTAAACATGTTTGTGATTGGTTATTTTACTAATAAAAATTGTGTTTTTGTATTCAAACCCCATGCCAGAGGAAGGGGCCCGGAGGCCTGAAACGCGTTGGCGGTTTTCCCCTTTTTGGGGATCTTGAATATGTACTGCGAAACAAATAAATAAAATTTTGGGTTTTTAAAAAAGACGGGAATTTTCTCCCTTTTTTTTTTGTTTCTAAGCATTTCTGTAACGCTGGAAATGGGGGAAAATTTCCCGATCCCCGGTGCTTAACCTTTGATTGCATGGCCGTGACCGCCATACAGTGCCTGTGAAATATTGGGCCCCCGAAATTTCAACCTTTTGCCATTTTGCTTCAAACATAAATAAAAAAAAAATTAATTTTTTTTGTGAGAATAAACAAAAAGTGGGACCAATTTGAAGTGGAAAAGAAATTTATTGGATTTTTTAAACTTTTGAAAAAGTAAAAAAATAAAAAGGGGGTTTTTGAAAAATTATTCGCCCCCCTTAAAAGGGTTGTCTCCTACTTTGTTTTAATGTTACCACAGTCCTGTTTTCTTGGTTTCATTTTGAATTCGGGGGCGTGTTTACTGGCTTCTACTAGGCTGCAGTAGAAGCCAGGTCTGTAGCTATAGCAACCAGTGCTGGCAGCCTATCATGAGAGAGTAAACAGGTCTGTAGCTATAGCAACCTGAGGAGCTGATGCAGCCCATACAAGAGGGCATATCTAGGAATAGGCAGGACACTGTTACTGGACATATATTGCAAAGTGACTTGTTTTTGCCAGATCTTTAACATAAAAAGAAATCCTTGTAGTGAGACAACCACTTTAAGTTAATACTTTGTAGCGCCACCTTTTGCTGCGATTACAGCTGCAAGTTGCTTGGGGTATGTCTCTATCAGTTTTGCACATCGAGAGACTAAACGTCTTGCCCATTCTTCCTTGGAAAACAGCTCGAGCTCAGTGAAGTTGGACGGTGAGCGTTTGTGAACAGCAGTTTTCAGCTCTTTCCACAGATTCTCGATTGGATTCAGGTCTGGACTGTGACTTGGCCATTCTAACACCTGGATACATTTATTTGTGAACCATTCCATTGTAGATTTTGCTTTATGTTTGGGATCATTGTCTTGTTGGAAGATAAATCTCCGTCCCAGTCTCAGGTCTTTTGCAGACTCCAACAGGTTTTCTTCCAGAATGGTCTTGTATTTGGCTCCATCCATCTTACCATAATTTTTAACCACCTTCCCTGTCCCTGCTGAAGAAAAGCAGGCCCAAACCATGATGCTGCCACCACCATGGTGTGTTCAGGATAATGAGCTGTGTTGCTTTTACGCCAAACATATCGCTTTGCATTGTGGCCAAAAAGTTCGATTTTGGTTTCATCTGACCAGAGCACCTTCTTCCACATGGTGGTGTCTCCCAGGTGGCTTGTGGCAAACTTTAAATAAGACCTTTTTATGAATATCTTTGAGAAATGGCTTTTTTCTTGCCACTCTTCCATAAAGGCCAAATTTGTACAGTGTACGACTGAGGGACAGACTCTCCCACTTCAGCTGTAGATCTCTGCATGGGCCTCTTGGCTGCATCTCTGATCAGTCTTCTCCTTGTTTGAGATGAAAGTTTAGATCTTGGTAGTTTAGGTCTTGGTAGATTTGCAGTGGTCTGATACTCCTTCCAGTTCAATGTGATCACGTGCATAGTGCTCCTTGGGGTGTTTAAAGTTTGTGAAATCTTTTGTATCCAAATCCGGCTTTAAACTTCTCCACGACAGTATCACGAACTTGCATGGTGTGCTCCTTGGTATTCATGATGCTTTCTGTGCTTTAAACAGAACCCTGAGACTATCACAGAGCAGGTGCATTTATATGGAGACTTGATTACACACAGGTGGATTATATTTATCATCAGTCATTTAGGACAACATTGGATCATTCAGAGATCCTCACTGAACTTCTGGAGTGGGTTTGCTGCACTGAAAGTAAAGGGGCCGAATAATATTGCACTTTACAAAAGTTTAAATATCCAATAAATTTCGTTCCACTTCACAATTGTGTCCCATTTGTTGTTCATTCTTCACAAAAAAATAAAAAATTTACATCTTTATGTTTGAAGCCTGAAATGTGGCAAAAGGTTGAAAAGTACAAGAAGGCATAATACTTTCGCAAGGCACTGTAATCAAAGGGCATTCCCCTGCTCCATTGGGACTCCGGTGACCCAATGGAGCCCAGGGAAAATCTTTACAGTCAGTCCTGGGGACCAAGAGTTGACCCAGGGCTGTCTGTATAACAAGACGGCTGTTAGGACTCATGTACCTGATCAGTTTCCTGCTTCTAAGGTGCAATGCTCTGCAGGGTTTAATTCACCTGGCTTGTCTCCACACCCTGGGAGAGGCTTTGCTGATGAGCTGACAGCTCTACCACCACTCAGAACAAAGGGCGTGGCACACAGTCCAATAGGCAGTGTCGGACTGGGGTGCCTAGGGCCCACCAGAGGAGTTTATTTTAGGGGCCCACTGTGTCTCCTTGTCTCCGCCACCTGTACAGTGCCCCGCCCAATCTCGCTTCAACTTATACTGACCTATGTGATGACATAATCTGTAATCAAGATAGAGCCCTTGGGCTTCTTAGCTTTCCTCACCTAATTTCAACAGGACACAGGTGGTGAATGTAAGAGGTCTAATGATTTATGCCCCCTTCCCGGAATGATACATTTTCTATAAATAAAAATATATCAAAAGCTATAACACAAAGTACTGAGTATAAAGCCACTAAATAATGGCCATCCAGTTACCAAATAACATTGCTACATAAACTAGAATCCCGACACTATTATTACTAATAATTCCACGAAGACCAAATATCGCAACATAATGACCACATATTACCACCATAGTGACTGAATAATACTACCACACCATGAACACATATCAGCACCACATAGCGTCTGAATAATGCCACAATATCATGACCAAATGTCACCACTACATAGTGACTGAATAATACCACAACACTATGGCCACATAACTATGACCACATATTGACTGAATGATACCGCCAAACCCTGACTACATATCACCACCACATAGTGACAGAATAATACCACAACATCATGGCCAAATATCACCACCACATAGTGACTGAATAATACCACCACACTATAACAATATATCCCCACCACATAGTGACTGGATAATACCACCACACTATGGTCAAATATCACCACCACATAGTGACTTAAAAATACCACAACACCATGACCATATGTCACCACCACATAGTACCTAAATAATACTACCCCACTATGACCACATAATGACTGAATAATGCCACGACACCATGACCACATATCACCACCACACAGTGACCGAGTAATACCTCCACACTATCACAACATAGAACCAAAACAGTGACTGAATCATACCTCCACAACATGACCACATATCACCACCACATAGAAACTGAATGATACCGCCACACCATGACCACATATCACCACTATATAGAGACTTAATAATACCACCCCATCATTACACTTTGCACACATATAAGTGATTACAGTTCGGGTACATTGAGTAGCTCACAGGTGATTTTTCTCTGATGAGTAATTTGTATTCCCTTTTCTTCTCCATCCGGTCCACACCTTCATGCTGACTTCTCCCGGACAACACTGATCACTGCAGATTTGGACACAAATGTCTTAGAATCCTCACTTTTCCAGCAACTCCTTATTTTTAGGTACATAAGTCCCCTCAGTTAGGTAGGTGTATAGGTCTCCTCAGATAGGAATCTCTATTGGTCCCTTCAGTTAGGCAGGTATACTGTATATATGGGCCCCTCAGTTAGGCAGGTACATATATGGGCCTCTCAGGTAGGTATATATATGGGTCCCTCAGGCAGGTATATATATGGGCCCCTCAGGAAGGTAGATATATGGGCCCTTCAGGAAGGTGTGTGTGTGTGTATGAGGAGCCCAGACAGGTATATATATCTAGGCCCCTCAGGCATATATATACAATATGTATGGGGGCACTGCTCTGGAAGGGAGAGGGAGCTTGCTGGTGTTGAGAGGGGGTGGTGTTCACAGCGGCGCTCAATACTTCTACACTTATATCTCCAGCGCCGCTGTGAATGGAGCAGCCTAGCCCTGCTCTCTCTCTGTCTGCGGGCGGGACAATTTGAATCCATGGAGCACCACCCACAGGGGGTGGGCCTTAATGCTGAAGCATCTGATTAAATTGGTGAGGCTCTGCCCCATCATCACGGATTCAAATTGTCAGACAGAGAGCAGGGCCCAGCTGCTCCGTTCACAGTGGCGCTGGAGATGTAAGTGTAAATGTACTGAGCGCCACTGTGAAGTGCCCCCTCTCAACGCCAGCGAACTCCCCCTCCCTTCCAGTAGTGCTTTTTATAATATAGACAGTGAAACATGGATTCTCCGATGCTCCGGTGGGCCAGTCCGATGCTGCCTATAGGAGGGCTCAGAGACCGCACCAATTGGCTGCTGGGGCGGTGTCCGGACACACCATTTAACCCTTCAAAGACCTTCCTGTCTTTGCCTGTGAAAGGTTCTAGCTGCTCTTTCAACCGCTCTCTGTATCGTGTGTTCCTTGTTACCAGACCTCGGCTCGTGTTCGTGATTTTGGCTTGCTACCTAATTCTGTACCTCTTTCCTGATAGTGTTCTGACCCTAGCTTGTTTCTTGGTATTTCTTCTGTCTTCTGATTCTTGGCCTGACATACCCGTACTGACTGATCGACCTTGCTTTCTCCTGACGGGCCTGCACTTAGGAGGGTAGGGTTTGCCACCAAGTTGGTGTTTGCCATCTAGGGTAGCATAGCAAGTAGTTAGGGACAGTGGGCTGGGTTGCAGAAAGGGCCCACTGCACCTCCTCTGATGCGACACCGGCAGTCAGGGCACACTTACTGCTGCATGTATTATACTGACATAGAAAGTAAAGTATTAGCTTATATAAATATGCTAATACATTACTAAGTGTAAAATAAAATTGTAAAATAGTTATCACTTCATGGGATTATAAAAAAGTAAAAAACATAAAAAAGTGTAAAAAACAAATATTAGGTATCCACACGACTGTAATAACCTGTAAAATTAATCTAACAGACTATTTAGTGTGAAATGTGAATTGTGCATCATAATAAAAAAGTAAATAACATTTAAAAATAATTCTGCAGTAATTTATATGTAAACCCAAACTATGTCCCCAAAAATTCCAACTTCTGCCGCATAAAACAAGGACTCCTACAACTGCGTCATTGAAAAAAATAAAAAAAGTTACAACTGTTGAAACGAAAGGAGGCAAAAAATAAAAAAATGTGCTAGTCATTAAGACCTTTTCAGGCCTGGGATTTAAGGGGTTAAAAGCGCTTCTTTCCACTTCCACTGGATTATGGCCCCAACAATGCTCACTGGAGCTTTCAATAGTTTAGAAATTTTTCTGTTACCAATGCCTTCAGTATGTCTTGCAACAATAAGATTGTGAAGGTCTTGAGACAGCTGGTTTTACCCATCATAAGGTGTTTCTTGTGTGGCACCTTGGTAATGAGACACCTCTGTATAGGCCATCAGTCGAACCAGCTGATATTACTTTCATGTGGCAAAATTACTTTCTAATTACTCAGATTTTACATGCTACCATGGCCTTTCATGGCTTTTAGCACTTCTCTTTATTCATGTGTTAAATACTTTTTCCCGCTTTCATTTCAAATTATTAGACATAGCTCAGTTTTATGGACATCTATGGTTCGATTTCATTGCCTGTGTAGATTGGTTGGGCTGTTACCGACATCTTGTGAGGAAAAAAATAAATAAAATATATATATGTATAAGTATATATATAAATATATATATATATATATATATATATATATATATATATATATATATATATATATATATATATATTATTTATTTACAGTAGGTGAAATATGCATTGATCACATCACCGGTTTGTTAAGTAAATATATTGCTAAAGTTGCAAAGGTGAACACAGATATATGTGGTTTATATCTGTATTAATGCATAAACAGACAGACAGACAGAAAGATAGATAGATAGATAGATAGATAGATAGATAGATAGATAGATAGATAGATAGATAAATAGATAGATAGATAGATAGATAGGATAGATACCAATTCAGGTTGCCATTACCTGACATAAGCACTGGCATCCATGGACTCACAGGTGATGTCTTCTCTGATGAGAGTTGTTCTCCTTAACTTTTCTTCTTTATTCAACTCAAAACACCAATTTCTCTTGGTCATGGCTTGTCTCTGCATAATTTTCCACACAAACATCTTAGACTCCTCACTTTTCTAGCACTTTCCTACTGATTCCCACCTCTGTACAAACTTTACTGCCTTGTGCCTCCTCAGTAAGAATATCCCCAGATGGCCATGGAGATTCCATTTGTGCACCCATCTTTAGTCTTATCTTGTGTCCGCATCAGAGGAGTAACTTGAAGCTCCTGGGCCCCAATGCAAAAAGTTAAAGAGGCCCAGCAGCTACCATGTATTATTTTTAATACTTTCTATGTGGCAGGAGGGTGACTGCTACCTCTGCATCCCCTAAAGCTACGCCCCTATTCCCCATATAGTAGGTAGGCACACCCTCAAAACAGGTAAGCAGATAGGTGTAGCCACTTTTATATAAGTATACCCCAATTAGGCATGTAGGTATATAGATCCCACATTAGATAGAAAAGTTTACAGGCCTTCCATAAGGTAGGTAAGCATATAGGCCCTTGTTAGGTAAGAATATTGGTCCACCATTAGGCCAATTGAAGAGCACCTTAAATCGGTGCTGTCAGCTCTGCAGTACGCTTGGACAATAGACTTTTATTGTTATCTGTGTTCTGGGAATAGTGGGTATAGTTGATAAGTTTATAGGCTGTTGTGCTACACCGCGAGCGCGCACTCGAAATGCACCGCACATAATTATTCCTGTTTCTCAGGGTGTGAGTTGGAAAATAGCGGCAGGCCTTCCCGAGCTTGCTGATAGGTAAAGTTACTGTTTGTCTGGAGAAAATATTTATGGTGGTACACTGTGCAGCACAGAGCCACAACTCACACTTGTGTGCATGTGATTCTGGGGTTTCTGAGTACACTTATTTGTATATTTCAGTAAAGTATAAGTTTGGTTGAACTGGTGTTGGAGTTGCTTTCCTCGTTCATGAATTCAATGTGTTCTGGGGAGCCCACCCTGGAACATAGCTTACACTTGTGTCTTGTGTCGGTGGCATGACATAATGCTACCTATGCTAAGATGCTGTTTCTGGCATCTTTTAGGCCAAAAGCCTAGGGCCTAAGCCTTGGGCTTGTCGCCTAGGAGATGCAATGCTGCAGGAAGCATGATAACATCACTGCATCTAATGTCTGTCTGGGGGATTTAGGGCCCACCAGGAGAATTGATTTTCAGGGCTCATCCTTCAGCTGCTGTACATGGAAATATTACCTGTTCATTTTTGTATGTAAATGCATTCATTTTACCACATAATAAAGTGTGCAAAACAGAACTGTGTTGTACAGTATGCAATACCAAGTGAATCACATATCTGTCTGTCACACTCATGTCTGTCTCACATATGTGTCTGTCTTGCAATGTCTGTCTCACACATGTGTCTGTCTTAAAATGCTGTCATCAGGTCACCATTATATGACAGTGAATACAGCACTGATCCAACACAGAAGCAAAATAACACCTGACATCTAGGCAAGGCCATCTTAAATGCATTGTGGGCCCCTGGGCAGAGCTGTTGCCGCCCCCCCCCCCCTCCCCCAACCAACACATCAACTGACAGGAATAAATATATACATTATTGAAACTTACAACTTACAACACCTCCATATAGAGACAACACAGTGGTCAGACACCAGCTCTGGTATAACCTACAACACCACCATATAGAGACCACACAGTGTTCAAAGACCGACTCAGGTATAACCTACAACATCGCCATATAGAGACCACAGAATGGTCAGACAGCTGCTCCAGTCACCACCACAACAGTAAATACAGCCTGTGCAGGTGGGCAGAGTGCAAAAGCCAAAATGGGGAAGTCACTCCCCCATACAAACAATCTAAAAAACAATATTTGTTCTGAACATCCAAAAAGACAATAGCTTTTAAGTGCACCAAGAGAGGTAAAAAATAGCGTAGGTTCCTACATGTATTGAGGTTGTCTTGCCCATTAGCAGTGGGCTTATTACAGTTTTGATCAAAAATCTACACTGAGAATCTCAAATTTTCAGGTATTCAAAGTAGCAGAAATGCTTTTCCAATAGTTCCTATGTGCCTTTTGATAGCTTTTTAGTGCTAGTAGTGTGCTGCTGATATTGGATTGTGGTTATATTTTGCTGCCACAACAGTGTGCACCTATGTTCATTAAAAAAGAAAACAACTTTTTGATGTGTAGGCCAAATATTGTTTAGTAGATTGTTTATATGGGGGAGTGGCTGTCCCATTTAGGCTTTTGCACTCCACCCACCTGCACAGGCTTTTAAATCAATGCAGAGTACCTTGTAGCTGGAATATGCTTTCCCTGAAATGTGGAGGTCTGAACAGGCACCAGGAGAGGTAATAAATGGTGTAGGTTCCCAACTGTATTGAGGTTGCCTTGCCAATTGGCGGTGGGCTATTTACAGTTTTTATCAAAAATTTACACTAAGAACCTCAGGTTTTCATATGTTCAAAGTAGCAGAAATGCTTTTAGGCAACCCCACTAAGTGAGTAGGTAGAGATATTGTCCACTATTAGGTAGGTATATAGACCTCCAATAGGGAGGCATAGGCCAACTATAAGTAGGCATATATAACCCTGTAGATATATAGGTATATATGCCCCCTGTAGGTAGATATACAGTCCTCTGTAGATAGCAAGGTATATATAGCCCCTGTAGGGAGATAGGTAGGTATATATGTCCCTTGTAGGTAAATATACACCCCATTGTAGGGTGTATATTTACCTCTAGGTAGATGGGTAAATGAAAAATAGGAAGCACTCCCTGCAATCAATATGAAGCTGGGTGCCAGCAACCATAAGACCTCTGTCACAGGTCAATGCTTACACAAATGTAAAAAACTTGCAGCACTCACAAAAAAAGTGAAAAAAGTGGAGCTTTATTCCATAACAACAGGCAACGTTTTGGCAGAGCTAGGCTTTAATAATGACTCTGCTAGGAGCCGAAACGTCGCCTGTTGATGTGGAATAAAGCTCCACATTTTTCAACTTTCGTGAGTGCTGCAAGTTTTTTTTACACTTAGGTAGATAGGTAGGTATATATCACCCTGTAGGTAAACAGCACCCTGTAGGTACATAGCCCCCTGCAGATAGGTAAGTACACAATCCCTTGTAGGTTTATATGCAGCCCCCTGTAGGTATATTTTCCCCTGTAGATAGTTAGGTATACAGCCCCCTGTAGGTAAATATATATATATATATATATATATATATATATATATATATATATATATATATATATATATATATATATATATCCCCTGAAGGTATATACCCCCCGTATGTATATGTGACCTCTGTAAGTAGATATGGTCCCTCTAGGTATATGCAGTCCCTTTTAGGTTAAGAGCC
The DNA here is from genome assembly GCA_025379985.1 of Phyllomedusa bahiana. Classification (NCBI taxonomy): domain Eukaryota; kingdom Metazoa; phylum Chordata; class Amphibia; order Anura; family Hylidae; genus Phyllomedusa; species Phyllomedusa bahiana. The sequence continues at coordinate 11,487 of JAODAL010021713.1, forward strand.
CCCTGGAGGTATAAATGTCCCATGGAGGTAGATATGGCCCCTTCTGACTGATTAGAAAAAGGTATGAGCTTCTGACTCACAAGAGTACTCATTGTGTGGTGCAGAGAGCCCTCTGTTCCGCCATTGAGAAGATGAAACGTGTTGCCCGGACCTGCCACCTATGGGGCTTGTGGCCCACTGGGTGTTTCACACTGCCTACACCGCTTACTCCTGTAAGCTGTAGGCTTTGCGTCTGGCACACAGGAGTAGTCAGTCGGCATAGTTTTCGACTGTATACGTATCCCAAAGACTCACGTATAGATGCGTAATCCAGACCTGCTGCAGAAGACGTGCTGACTGAGTCGAACTGCTTTTCTCTCCGTTTCCTTCACCACTGCCCAGCAGAAGAGGTGAGGAGTTGTTGGACAGAGTTAACACTGGAGGAATAGGAGCTTTAGAGATGAAAACAAAACATGTGTGAAATGAGATTACAGAAGTAGACAGTGTGTAAGAATTTCATCAACAGAAGTATTAAAAGTGTAGCAATAGTCCAACAGTCTGATCAGATAGATAGCAAGCTGTTGGTATGTCTGGTTGTATGGATGGCTAATTATTGGTGTCTGGTTCACTGTGTGAGAGATTGTTGGTTTCTGGTCATTTGTGTAAGGGTTTTTTCACACAGCACAGTTTTGGTGCAGTTTTAACTGCACTCCAATTAAACTGCCTTTATTACCAGCGAGCTTTGATCACTTATCTAAATGGACTGGAAAGTGAGTAATCCATTAGCGTGTTTGTAAACCACCATTCTTCAAACACAGTAATTGATTACTTACTTGAAATACCTTTCTGAACAATTTAGACAACTGAAAGAAGCTTGCTGGTAATAAAGGCAGTTTAATTGGAGTGCAGTTAAAACTGCACCAAAACTGCACTGTGTGAAAGAGAGATTAAGAGAGCAAGAGATTATTAAATTATAACTAAATATTTTTAGCTGAATCTCTCAAATGATTCAAAACACAATATTTAAAATGGAGACAAGAATGTCCTTGTTGCATCACAACCTTTTCTACAAATATTTAAGAACTAGGTATTCTGATAATAAAGAAAATACTGAACATAATTCATACAGTAAAAGGTACATTCTGTGCTCCCAGCATATAACAACTGTAGTGACAGCAATCAAATGCTTTCCCTCCAAGCAAAACAATCACATTGATTTATTACAGGCAGTGTGTCTCCCTTCATTGCCTCTTTTTACTTTCTACTTTCTTCATTCACTTAACAAAGAGCATACTTTCTTGCATTGTGTACATGTTTTCTGACAGGCTATAAGCACATTACTCTATTATTAGATCATAATTAATAACTCGTCATTCTTCATGTTGTTATAGTTCTTTGCCTTTCAGTCAATACAATCAAAGAATGAAAAAAGTGATTGCTGGACAAGCAGATGCTTAGGCCATCAAACTATGATTGGTATTGGAATTACTTAAAAGAATTGGAACTCATTTGATAATTGGAACTGAAAAATTACTTCAGTCTCAAAATCTGTTACAGTTTAATATTTTAACAATTTCCACTAATTTACAGGAAAACTCATAACTACATGTATAGATTTATTGTGGCAGAGCAACCTGGTCGCATATCTCTGTCACTAGGTGGAGTACAGGTGTATCGCTGTATCTCTGAGTAGAGGCAGCTGCCGGGACGTTCCGCTGGAGCGCTGGAGAGTTAGAATAATGGACCCAACTCGATAGGTTGATTTGTTCTGCTGTTAGTTTTATTCCATATGAGCACAAGCCTTGTCACCATTGTCTATGTAATACCACCTAGGATTTCAATTGCGCTTTGTTCTTTCGTATCTTTCTCCCCCTCCCGGTGTCTGTGCTGGAAGCTCGCAGCTCGGCGGGAGGAGTTTTCTGTTCATAGGTGGAGTACAGCAGGACACCTGCAAGATGCATGCCACAGAGGGCCTGGTCTCGGTGGGGAAAGCCAGCAATTTTGGGTCAGTAACCGAAGATTGCTGAGACTTGTGGCTATTATGGCTACTATACAGCAACTTGGCTGGCTTTCCCGGAATGGCTGTAGCGTTGGGTGGGAAGCCATTTCCACATTCCAGACCAGGTATTAAAGATCTATTAAAAGTCTGTTACTCCAGATACCAGGCGGTGCAATTGGATGTCTGGAGTGAGTAGCAACGCCTGAGCCGAGGAGGCTCTGATTCCCCCCTCATGCTTGAGGGAAGCCTAAAAAATGATTCTAGGGTTATGGTGCTGGGCAGTAGACTCAGACCACAGTTAGAGAAGGTTCTCTGTTATGTGTTTAGGTAGTGGCTAGATGGCCGAGGATTTGGTTTATACATTGGGGAAAAAAAGTATTTAGTCAGCCACCAATTCTGCAAGTTCTCCCACTTAAAAAGATGAGAGAGGCCTGTAATTGACATCATAGGTAGACCTCAACTATGAGAGACAAAATGAGAAAACAAATGCAGAAAATCATATTGTCTGATTTGGAATTTTTTTTCAGCATGACAGTGATCTCAAGCACACCACCAGGGCAACAAAGGAGTTGCATCGTAAGAAGCATTTCAAGGTCCTGGAGTGGCCTAGCAAGTCTCCAGATCTCAACCCCATAGAAAAACTTTGGAGGGAGTTGAATGTCCATGTTGCCCAGCAACAGCCCCAAAACATCACTGCTCTAGAGGAGATCTGCATGGAGGAATGGTCCAACATATTAGCAACAGTGTGTGCCAACCTTGTGAAGACTTACAGAACACGTCTGACCTCTGTCATTGCCAACAAAGGATATATAACAAAGTATTGAGATGAACTTTTGTTATTGACCAAATGCTTATTTTCAACCATAATTTGCAAATAAATTCTTTCCAAATCAGACAATGGGATTTTCTGAATTTGTTTTCTCATTTTGTCTCTCATAGTTGAGGTCTACCTATGATGTGAATTACAGGCCTCTCTCATCTTTTTAAGTGGGAGAACTTGCACAATTGGTGGCTGACTAAATAATTTTTTTCCCCACTGTATTTTGTTTTGTGTACTATGACATGGAAGAATAAAGCTGCATGAGGCCAATGAAACACATAGCACTGTGTTAACATACAGTATGGGTGTCATTCCCCTTACCAAAGCAGCAATCCGTGAGCAGAAAGAACCCTAGACCAGTCCAACATGACGGCCGAACGCAAGTGCCTTACACTATCTATCTATCTATCTATCTATCTATCTATCTATCATCTATCTATCATCTATCTATCTTCTATCTATCTATCTGTCTGTCTGTCTGTCTGTCTGTCTGTCTGTCTGTCTGTCTATCTATCGTATCTACCCATCTGTTTTTTTTTTCTTTTTTAGAGTGGACTCTAATTTGGCTAGTATGAAAGAATTTTCTTCCTTCTGAAGAAAAGCTTTATTCGTGTGCTCTTTATGACAATATAGATGTATTAAAGGGGATATTCTCCGCTCAACTAATGGGTCTGGGAGCCTAAAAACTTACAAAACTAAATAAGTATTTTCCCAATTTGTTTCCTTGCTGCTTTCTGTTTTCTGCACTTGGGTACAAATTGTTGCTTAGGTTACTGACTAGTGATGAGCGAGCACTAAAAAATTTGAGTTCGGGCCGAACCCCGAATTTTGAGAAATTCTGGCCAAATGCCGAACCGACCACCAAACCAAACGCCAAACCCCATTAAACTCAATAGTAGATAATGTCCAGGATAATTTTTGTACTAAAACAGGTGAGGAGAAGCCGCAATTACCTTCCATAAGAGTAAAATGGGTAACATTGAACAACTTAGGGAAGACAATTTGGCTCTAAGAGTCACACAAAAAAATTCACAGGCTAAAATAATTAATTCCTTTCAATCGTTAACTGAAAAGATGAGGACGACATAGCTATAGTAAGTACAGCGGTAGAAGCTGCTACGGGGCCCCTTTGACACATAAGAAGACACCGGTATTGGAAATGGCACATGGTAGCTAGCAGGAGCCCCCTACAACTTTTTTCACCAGGGTCCAAGAACATGTCATTTGTGTGGTGGCAGCAGGAACATCCCAACGGGGAAAATGGAGGTTCAGCAGGGCCATAGTTATAGGAGGTGCAGTGGTAGCCAGGGCTGCCATCTATTAACCATTTCAGGGCCCATGAAGCTAAATTAAATGCCCCCCCCCCACATTACTAGTCCCTATTTCTAACATATCAATGGGCCCCTTTTTGATTAAGGCCCCTGACAGGAGTACTGTCCTATTGGCACCCCTGGCGTCCCTTTTACAGTAGCCTGACCCCATAACCAGCAAAAAATGACCTCTTGGACACTCAGAGTAAAATTTGATGATGCTGCAACACTGACCGTCAGGTTGAAGCAGGGTGTGAATGCCGGAAGTGCGAGCTAAGACCTCGAGCCTTCCTCAGGAGATAGTCAAGACCTGGGTAGTGCTTGAGAAAGTTATGCCTATACGAGAGCGCTTGCCCCTCCATATAAAATTCTAAAAAGCCTTATATAACGCCATCACATCTTTATGCTTAAGCAACAATGGAATATTTTGCAAAGGATATTGTCACATTATGCCATAAACTCGTAGGAAATTGGCTCAAGTTGCTCAGGTTCCTTTCCATGAGTGCGGACAAAGTGAGCTTCTCTTGGTTTAGTTCCACCTAGGTGCCCTTCTCCATGGCTTCCTTTTTCTTTCTCTTGTTTTCCTTGATGCACTAGATGAAAGTATCTCTGCTCTTGGAGTGGAGAATGTGCTCCGCACAAACGTTGATTCTTTTAGTAAGGATTTTACCCTTGATCTGCTTGTTCACAATTATACCCACAGCATGCAGTGTAACAATGTAGATCCTGCCAGTCTTGTCATGTTAACATTTATGTGGCATGCCTTTGTATGGTGCCCATACCCCTAATGTACATAATGTCGCCCTTCTTGTAGATGCACATGCATGTTGACAAAGGCACAACTCCATGTTTATGGAAGGGTCTGGAGAACATATACTGGGTTCCACGTCTTTTGCCTATTGTGTTCGTCATTTTTGCACCTTAATGATGACGAGTGCAGCGGAAAGAGAGGGACCAGCTTCCTTCTCCTCCTCTGAGACTATCAGCGATTGGGCGTCACAGCAGACAAAATCATTGTCACGGTCTGCACTAGTGGATCCTCTGGACCACCGCAAGCGATGGTATAAGCCACGCCAGGGAGTGGAATCTAAGTAAGTCCCGGTATTCACCAGAACCCACCGCAAAGCGGGATGGACTTGCTGCGGCGGGAGTCTACCAGGTCGCTACCCCTGAGGTGACTTGCTTGCAGCGGCAGGCGGGGTGTAGCGTGGTACAAAATCATAAAGCACAGACATAGTTTGGGACAGGAGATAAGGTCAGGACAGGCAGAAATGGTTCATGGTCGAGGGACAGAGGCAGAGGATACGGTACACGGAGAATAAGAACAAGACACTAGAACGCTTTCTCAGTAGGCGGTGAAGCACTAAAGATCTGGCAACCATGTCAGGAAGGGGCAGGCTTAAATAGGGGTAGCGACCGGCAATACCCAATTACCGGCTCGCTGGCCCTTTAAATTTAACAGAGCCTGCGCGGGCGCCCAAGGAGGCGGGGATGCGGGTACCGGGAGACAGGAACTTCGGCAGGAGCGCGGCCGGGTAAATAATAAGGGACCTGGCTGGCAGAGCGCGCCCGCTGCCCGACATGCAGTTTGCGGCGCCGCTCGCCGGAGGGGCACGGGTGACAGTACGCCCCCTTTGGCCTCCCCCTCTTTCTGGCCTGAAGGAATCTCCGAATAATATTACGATCCAGAATATTGACTTCTGGTTCCCAGGACCTCTCTTCAGGCCTGAACCCCTTCAAGTCAATGAGGAAAAACCACTTCCCTCTTACCGTCTTCATATCCAGAATCTCCTTTACAGTAAAGACGTTGGCGGCGTCAGCCACGGGAACAGGGGGAGCAACCTCCCGGAAGAAACGATTCAAGATGACCGGTTTCAGAAGAGAGACATGGAAGGAGTTCAGAACCGCATAGCTTATATGCAACTGGGTTTATGCATTTCAGCACCTCGAATGGTCCCAAGAAACGGGGACCAAGCTTATAGCTGGGGACCTTGAGACGGATATACCGTGCCGACAACCACACTTTGTCACCTGGAGAGAAAATCGGAGGTCTTCGTTTCCTGTCGGCTTGAATCTTAGTATGAACGGAAGAGATTGGCGTTTCTGTTCCCAGATGACCGTTAGGTCCTGGACCAGCCCGTCCACAGCTGGGACCTTGCAGGGCACCGAGAGAGGGAGTGGCGGGCGTGGATGTCGTCCGTAGACAATGAAGAAGGGAGCAGCACTGGAACATTCCGTGTCTAAAGAGTTGTAGGAAAACTCGGCCCAGGGTAAACTAGACCAATCGTCCTGACGCGCAGAGACGAAGTGGCGCAGGTAGCAGCCCAGATTCTGATTAACCCTCTCCACTTGCCCATTATACTGAGGATGGTAGGCCAAAGAGAAATCCAGCTTCACTTGGAGTTGGGCACAGAGGGAGCGCCAGAACCTAGAAACAAATTGGACCCCCTGATCCGAAACATTGTGCTGGGGAAGCCCATGTAGCCGGAAGATGTTATGAAAAAATAGACTGGCAAGACGAGGAGCAGAGGGTAGGCCTGGCAGAGGTAGAAAGTGAGACATTTTGGAGAACCAATCCATAACCACCAGATAACGGTATTACTAGCGGAAGGAGGGAGATCGGTGATAAAGTCCATAGCCACATGGATCCAAGGATAGCTGGGAATCGGCAAAGGCTGAAGGAGACCTGCCGGCTTGAGACAAGGCGACTTGTTATGGGCACAGGTGCCGCAAGATTCCACGAACATCTTGGTTCAGACTGGGCCACCAATAAAACCGGGAGATGAGGGAGCAAGACCTCTGCACCCCTGGGTGCCAAGCCACACGAGAGCAATGACCCCACGACAATATCCTTGTCAGGGCTAGGCGGCAGTCAGGCTGCAGGGATCAACAGGCTGCAGCAGCTGATTTGCAACCCCACCCTGATACACTTGCTGCTGGCAGCTCTGTGAGTGACAGACGCCCAGCCACTCCGGACAGGGGGCGTGTCGCACCAGCCAATGGGAGGACCCGGAGGCCGCTCCAATCAGCTACAGGGGCGGTGTCCGGGAAACACATTTAAACTCCCTGCTAGCTGAGTGCTGCGCCTGTGAAATTTCCTGGCTGCCTTGCTTTCCTGTGATTTGTATTGTGCTGTTTACTTGTGTACCTGACCTCGGCTTGTTTACTTACCTCGGCTTGTCTTCTGATTTTGTACCTCGCTCCCATTTGGCTTTTGACCCCGGCTTGTTTACGTTTATCCCTCTGGTTCTGATTTGTGGCTTTGGCGTTCCCGTTTTGGTATTGACCCGGACTGTCTGACTATTCTTCCTCCTGACGGCCCCCCGCACTCTAGCAGCGCAGGGACTGTCGCCCAGTTGCCGTCTGCCGCCTAGGGCAGCACGTCAAGTAGGCAGGGACAGTGGGCTGGGTTCCAGTCAGGGCTCACTGTACCTCCCTTGACGTGACATTTTCACAGGCCAAAACCGTTACTGCTCTACCCTCACTATGGACCCCATGATAGCTCTGGTAGAGCAGATGCAGGGGCTAACCCAGCTAGTCCAGGATCTGGCGCTGAGGGTAGAACAGCAGGAGTCTACCCCAAGTCAGAGTGTCCCTGCAATACCTTCCCCTCCTGTGGAGCCCCCTATCCAGTTGCCTGACAGGTTCTCAGGCAACAGGAAGGCCTTTGTGGCATTTAGAGAGGGATGTCGTCTGTATTTTAGGCTCCGCCCACTTACCTCAGAGAATGAGGAGCAAATGGTGGGAATGGGTGGGAATTGTTATGTCCGTACTTCAGGGTCCCCCCCAGGAGTGGGTATTCTCGTTACCGCCTGATTCACCAGAACTGTCTTCGGTGGACAGGTTCTTTGCCGCCTTAGGGGTACTTTTTGATGACCCGGATAGGGAAGCTGTGGCTGAGACTCAGCTGACCACCTTGAGACAGGGTAAAAAGACAGCAGAGGAGTATTGCTCCGAATTTCATCGCTGGTGTGTTCCATCTGGGAGGAACGACTCAGCTCTTAGATGTCAATTTAGATTAGGGTTAGCTGACCATGTGAAGGATTTATTGGTGGCTTACCCTACCCCTGGTACTTTAGATGAGGTTATGGCATTAGCCGTTCATCTGGACAGACGTTTTAGGGAGAGACGTCGAGAGAAGGCTACCACCCCGGTGGTTCACTTCATAGTCACCCCTACGCCCACGGTTCCCGATATAAACCAGAGGAGGCCATGCAAGTAGGAGTTTTTTCTGTCACTGCTGCTAGGGACTGTAGGACTTCTCGTCGTATCCAGGGATTATGCTTTTACTGTGGCGAAGGTGGACACGGCATCAGGGAGTACTCCAGGAGGAAGACCAGGTCGGAAAAACTCCAGCGCCTAGGGAATTGACAGGAAGATCACCTAGGCGAGCAGGTATTTCCTATTGTATCCCAAAAATTTCTGCTACCAGTTAAGATTTCATACTTGTCGCTGTCTGGTTCTGGGAGTGCGTTGGTGGATTCTGGATCAGATTCTAATTTTGTTGATGCGTCTTTCGTCAAACGTCTAGGCCTACCTTGGAGACCGCTATCTGATTCTCTACGGGTTGTGGCTATTGACTCCACTCCACTAGCTTGGGGGCCAATCCAACATTGTATCCTGAGCTGGAGATGGTGGTCGGACCCATACATATTGAAAAGTGTATTTTTATTTATCATGGAGGGGTGCCCGCTGATGTGGTTTTGGGGCTGCCCTGGCTTCAGAAACATAACCCAGTGTTTGACTGGAATTCAGGTGAATTAGACAGGTGGGGACTAGAGATGGGCGAATTGATTCTAACGTAGTGGAATTCGTTTAGAATTTCAGGAAAACTTCGGTTCAGAACAAAGTCGAACTTTGGGGGACTTCGGGTGAAGGAATTGTGCTTTTGATTGATAAAATGGCTGCGAGCACATGGTGGTACATGGGGCAAAGCACTCAGGGAGGAAGAAGGGCATAGCCTGCATGACATGTGCAGAGATGAACCCAATCAGGACGGCGGGATTCTGTGACGTCACCGCACTATATAAGTCCGGGCGCGATGCTGGGAGCTGCCGCGACTGCTTGTAATAGTTCTTACTGAAGAACTGATTTTTATACAGAGATTTTTGGGGGGAGTCTCAGCTTGTCTCAGAGACTGCTTCTCTTAACGTTCTATTTCTGATTTTGGGGGTAATTGGGTCTGAAGTCCAGTGTGCGTCCAATGCAGCTGCATTTTAATTTTTAATGCTATCTGTCAACGCACATTGAATATCCAAGGGGGATTTTAAGCCTGTTCCGTTGTTTTTCATTTTAAAAAAACAGCGTTTTTACAATACAAATACCACTTCATTTTTGGCTGCTCAATTTTTTGCGCAATTTACTTCCCGGGGGTTAATTAAGCAAATTTTTCTGCTGTTGTGGACACTTAAAAGAAAAACCGTCTTTTTACCGCCAAAAAATTTTTTTTTCCCGTAGCCTAAATTTACAAGCGAAGGTTAATTACAATTTTTTCTCTTGTTGTGTAGGTAGAAAACACGCCTTGTAAAACGCTACAAAGCTAGTAGTTTGTGGTTGCTCAATTGTTTGTCGCAATTTACATCCAGGGGTTAATTAAGCGTTGTTTTTTGCTGTGGGGGACAAAATAAACCGTCTTTCACCTCCAAAAAAGAAATTTTTCCTGTAGCCTAATTCACAAGCGAAGGTTAATTAAAAATTTTTCTCTTTGTGTAGCGTAGAAAACACACCATTGTAACATGCTACAATGCTCGTAGTTTGTGATTGCTCAATTGTTTGGCGCAATTTACATCCAGGGGGTTTAAATTTAAACGTTGTTTTTCTGCTGTGGTGACAAAAAATAAACCGTCTTTCACCCCAAAAAATAAATTTTTCCTGCAGCCCAATTCACAAGCGAAGGTTAATTACAATTTTTTCTCTTGTTGTGTAGCATTGAAAACACGGGCCATTGTAACACGCTACAAGCTGTTTGTTTTTGGTTGCTCAATTGTTTGCCGCAATTTAATTCGGGGTTTAAATTTAAGCGTTGTTTTTTTGCTGTGGTGCAAAATAAACGTCTTTATCACCGCCAAAAAATAACATTTTCCTGTAGCATAATTCACAAGCGAAGGTTAATTACAATTTTTTCTCTTGTTGCGTAGCGTAAAAAATACATCCAGGGGTTAACTAAGTATTTTTCTGTAGTTGTACTCAGTAAAAGAAACTTTCTTTTTCACCGCTACAGAAGAAATTCTGTAGCATAATTCATATCCAAAGGTTAATTAAGCCTGTTTGTGCTTTTTATTCAGTAAAATACACAGTTTTTAAACGGCAATACAATAAATTTTTTTCTGGCATTGGGAGCGCAAGTTTATGTCCAAGGGTTACCAAGCTTGTTAGTGGGTTCATTTGGAGTAAAATTTACAGGGTGTGTATTTATCTTATACAGATATCTTCATTAAACAGTGTCTGTACAATTTTAAAACCCAAACAGTATGTCAGACAGAAAAGGTGGGCAGGCTCTTCCCCTGCGAGTGGCAGTGGCACAAACATTCTGGAGCGGCCCCAGGTCGCAGCACAGCAAGGGGGTCGTGCAAGCAGGGGTCACTCGGTGAGGCACAAATGCCGCTGTCATCTAGCGGCCTTTGTGTTGTTCAGCAACCCAATGGTTCTTGATTGGTTGACTGGTCATCCACTTCCCCCAGATGACATCTGACAACCCAGCCAAAGGTCGGTGGGAACTCGACACAACCCTTACTTGGCATGGCCGGGAGGGGTCAGCGGCCTCACCCTGTCCTCAAACCCGCCTCTGTCCATCCGGTTCCTCAGCCAGAGATCTACTATGTGGTCTGGGCTCAGGCCACTATATAGAAATGGGGCCAATATCCCCTGCTTCTTCCCAGTAGGCAGCAAAATTTTAGATGTGAAGAGTGGCATGGGAGGGTTCCTGTTTGCGGGGTCAGCCTCTGCATACCAAGCCCGGTGATGAGGACAGCAGTGACAATGAAACAAAAATTGAGGTGATGTAGCCGCCGCAGGAGTCAGGAAAAGGGAGTCATTGTAAAGGGGGAAAAGGGTCAGGCAGCGGCGCATCGCGGGTTGGGTTGTTTGGCTTAGTCAGCAGGGTGGGGCAGCAGGGGAGGTCAGGGGGCCAAGGGGGACGGGGTAAAAAAAACCCGTTCGCAGGCCCAAAAAAGTAGGGCACGGGGCTCAGCGAGGCAGGGGGGGTTTAAGGTAGTCCTCATTTGCGGAGCGTGGGCGGAAAAATTTCAGCTACTCGGGGGTGGGGCTTTCTTTGGGTTTAAGGGACCCCGGGGAGGGGGAAAAATTTTATAGGATAGTAGAATATGGGGGCAGAAAGTGAGAAAAACCCGGGAGAGTACATTGGCACCAAAAGGGCCTTATGTAAAACACATGCGGGCGTCACCATCGGTGGCCTGGGAAAAAAAGTGGCTCGGGATGTGGGGGCCCATCCTGCCGCCGCAACCCAGAAGCTCCCAGGGGGAAAGAAATGCCTTTTCAGCCAGTCAAGGCTCCACACTCTGCAAAAGGGTTTAATTTTGTTTCTCTTTTGGACTTTAAATCTCCCCGGTTCCAGATGCTCCTGCTCCTCGTACTATGGGGGCCAGCAGTCGTTCAGCGAGGCGATTGCAAAAAAGAAAAACAGTTTTGCGCCCCAACCACCCTTAAGTGCACAGTGACCTTTTTGCCCCTTTTCAATTTGTTGGTACTGCAGTCCCCCCCTTTCCCAAATTTGGGGTTTGGAAATCTGCCCCCATTCCGAAAAAACTAAGGGGCTTGTCCCGGGCCCGGAGATGGGAGATTTCCCAACCCCGAAAATTTCTTTTAAAAAAAGGAAAGTACCAAACTTCAAAAATATGTAAAACGAAAGTGGGGGCCAGTCCCTTGGGGTTTTATGGGGTTTTGGTTCCAAGGTCCCGGGGCAGCCCCGGAGTTTTTGGAGCTGTAATTTACGGTCGGGGCCCAGTAATGCCCTTTTGGGGGGCCCAAATGGGTAAATGGCTTTTTCCCCGGGGCACCCAACAATTTGGGGACGGAAACGCCGCTTTTTCCCCCCACATTGTCAAACTGCGGCTCCTGGCTATTGTCCGCCTTTTCCTCCCCCCACCACCAAAACCCATTCGCCTCCACAAGAAACTGTTTCCATATCCCAACATGTGTAGGGCACAGGGGGGTGTCACGCAGTTCTCCCCTGGTTTTGGCCTGGCGAACGAATTTCACACAGGGGGAGGAACTGCCCCGGGTTTAATGCACCCAAGAAATCGATGTGGGGCTTTCTCTCCCACCAACTCCCAAAATGGTGACGGACAATGGGAGGAACATGTTGTCGCGCTGAACCGGGAGGGATTGGTTTCCATGGCCCTCCCTGGGGGCCACTTTGTTCAATTGGTTGTGAAAAGGTTCTGAAGTCTTCCACGATCTTCAAAAACATTCTAAAAAAAGGGCCCAGGGAAAATTTTTGGCTTTGAAACTTTTTCCTTCCCTTAAAAAGCCAGGAACACCCCCCTCGAATTGAAAGGGGGCCAAAACCCGGGCCCTCCCCCCAAAACCACATTTTGTATGCGTTTTTTTCCACCCTTTGGGAATTCACCCTGAAAAGTTGGACCGACTGTATAAACAAGAAAGGCCATTAACAATTTTTTGATAAAACCAGGGGGGAACAGGAGACTCCCCCTGTGAAAACCTTGATGTTACCCTTTTGGAGCCTTTCCCGGTGCCCACCTGCCGTTTTTTGGGCCTTGAGGGGGCCCAACGTTATTTGTCAGTCGCCAGGATTTTGGGGGAGGGAATAACGTCTTTTCACTGCTTCTGTCTGGAACAGTTGCTAAAAAGAATCTTTTTGGGGCCCAGGGGGACTGGAGATGTGGCGATACATCTCGCGGCCCAAATGAGTCCGCTGGCGACTAAAATTGGAGGGGGGCCGAGGACTTTGGGGAGCAGAAGCATTGTCGGGTGAAATGAGTGCATTTTTCCCCAAGGGGAAAAGAGAGGAGGAGGGAGCACCCTGGAGGGGTAAAAGGAAAATGGGGAAAAGAGAGGCAATGCCCCCCAAGCACCGGGGGCAGTTTACAGGGGAGATGGGGGGAAACCCCCTTCAAAAGAACTTGTGCGATGGCCTGCGGGCATTCTGATTTGCTGGTTAGTGACACCCGGGAATTTGTCGCATCCGCAGGGGGAAAAACCTTCTAGTTTCCCCACCCTATTGGACCCTCGCAACGGTCCAAATTGGGAGCCTTTTTCCCCCAGCTTTTTGAGAGGGGGGGGACAAACTCAAATACTATGGGAAAAATCCTCCGTATTTCATTTTGGCCCGCTCCCTATGGGCGGCCGCCCCTCCCCCGGGACAGGTCTGCCCGGGGGGGTTCCCCAGCGTCACTTTATACTGCCAGGCTGCGGGGGGAAGGGGTGGGAGGTAGGGCAGTACCAGCTCCATCAGCAGAAAACCAAAGTCTGGTTCCCTACTGATGAGCATTTCCCAAAAAACCGCCTAGTAAAGGGAGGGCAGTCCCTGCTGCAGCAGCGCGGGGACCTGGAGCGCCCCCTGAACAAACAGGGGGGTTGGCCATTTGGACGACTCTGACCCCAGTTAGAAGTTTCCGCTGGATACTGGGCACCCAAAACGGGGATGTCGGGGCCGAAAATTTTCCCGAGGTTTTGCAGTGGAAAAGCTTTTTTTTCCCCGGCCAGTAGTGTGGAAAAATAGGGGTATTCAGTGCGGCGGGGGACATCGTTACCCCAAGGGGGAAAACCCCCTTGTCCCGGGAAATGTGGAACGGGCTGACCTTTGTCAAGTTGGGAAAAAGGGTGGAAACGGTCGGGTTTCCCCCAACCCCCAATGCCTTAGGCGTCAGGGGCTACATCAGCCTTTACGCCCCACCCAAAAATGGAGAAATGAGTTGGGTTCAAAAAATCCCGATCAGCCACTATTCTGATTTCCGCCACCCGCCCCCGTGGCCCCATCTGCTGCCAGTTTCTCCATCGGGCCAAAAAAACCCCCCCTTTCCAGGGGGCCCGGTATTGGGCCCCCCACCCCCACACGCTGTCATTGGGGGCTCTAAGACCTATGCCCGCTGCTTTTTTGTTGCTGGGCCGTGATTCCAAATGTGTCATGGTGCCAAATTTTCTGTCCTTTATGCTCTTGCGGCTGTTTTTGCTGCAGCGGGCCCCCTACCCATGGGGTATTGTGCCACTCTCTGACCTCAGGGTGTTGCTTTTCCCGCCGTCCCTCCACTCTCTTTTCCCTTTTGCCAAATCTGTGGCCAATACTCATGTTTTTGCCACCCCAGAAAAGTTTTTTGTTTTTCCCCTGCCTGAAACCCCTTTCTGTGCTGTGGGGGGCTGTGGGGGCCTCCCCTCCCCTGTAATTTTTGCCACTTGTGCCAACTCCCGTTTTTGCCCCCTCAAAATATGTCATTGAAGCACTGTCTGACCTCTTTCTTTCTGCTGTGGGCTGCCCGGAATGTAACCTCCATTTTCTGTTTAATTGGGGGCGACTCTTTTGGCCTTTTTACTGTTTTGCCAAACCCCCGGAATGTCATTTTTGACCTTCTTTACCTCTGCTGCTGTGGCTGCCGCCTTTACCTCCACACTCTGCCCCTTTTTGTTTTCCAATGAGCTCTTTAGCTTGTTTTTTTTCCCGCTTTCGCTGACAGACTTTTTTAAGGCAAAAATTCCCGCTTGGGGTTTTTTGGGCAGTTTTGCCCTCTTAAGTTGCCCGGGAAATTTTTTTGGTGAAGCGATTCTAAGAAGGGGGGCGTCAATCATCTAAAACACAACATTGTATGAAAAGCAAAAAAAATAATCCCCCTGCTATTTAAAAATGGCACAAAAGTTTCCCACAGCACCCTTTCTGGCTCTGTGCGCCTGGAAAGGGGCTGTTTTTTAACACGATTGTGGAAAAAGTAATTGGACCCAAAACCCAAAAAATTTTTGGGATAATTGGGGGAAGTGACCCAAACCGAAATTTTTGAGGAAAAAGCGCCCATCTCGGTGGGGACAATGGGTTTTTGGACAGATGTCTCCCCCACCATACGGGCAAAACTGAGTGAAAGGTTTTGCTTATCTGAAGCTTCTGTGCCCGCCAGAAACCCAGGAGGATTTGGGAGTTTATTGCCCAAGGGGGACTGTTGTCTTTAGATAGTGTTGAGCGGTTTTTATTTGCAAGTTGAAATCGGACAGTTTTTTTTGTTTTATCGAAATTTTTTGATCATGCGATAATTTAGGTTAAAAACTGTGCATCATTATTAATTCGCCCCCCTTTTACGGCGCCCCTTTTGGGCATTTTTTGGGGCCAAACTTTCAGCTTACAGAATAGAACAGGGTGAGGGTGTGTGTGCGAAATTATGACTGGGATGTGTTAAAGGGTTTCGATTGGTGGGAAAAAAACAATGAAAACCCCGTTTTACATGAAAGCCCCTTCCCGTTCTTTATCGTGTCCTAAACGTTCTCAGTGCAGTTGGGAAATGCGCTTTGCTGTGTCCAAAAAGCCTTAGCGAAATTATTTTTAAATTTTTCAAAGGGAAAGCTTATGTTTGCTGTGATCCTTAAAACTTAGTTAGATAAAAGATTGGAAGATTTTTGTTGGGTTTGGTAGGGGAATTTTTAAAAGGGGGGGATTACCCCTGTAAAGTCAAGAGGGGGTGCGGGGGGGGGGGGGGCCCGCGGGGGGAACAAGACAAGTTCTACAAAGATTTCTGGATAAAGTTCACCAAGGCTTTGTGTAGGGCATTGCACTGCAAAAAGCTTTATTTTTTAACAGTTTTCTATTGGGAAAAATTCCCGGGGTATTGGGGAGCCCGAACTTATATTAGGGTTACAAAATCTTTTCCAGTAAATGAGGTCTCTTTTTTAGGTGCAAAAACTCCCTTTTATTACCCGTATACATTTCAGATAGGTGTTTTTTTTTCATTTTGCCCATTCCCGCTTTGTTGGGTATAGCCACCCTTTCGTTAAAAATTTTGAATCAGCCCAAATTTTGGGAGTTTTAGCAAAGGTTGATAGGTGCCAAAAATACCTTTTTTTATCCCAATTTCATTTCGATTTCGCGTTTTTTTCTTTTTCGACTAAGCTTTGTTCTTTGAGGGACCTTGCACTTAAATGTGAAAAAGGGAATTTTGTAGTAACAAAGGGGGAATTGAAAAGGGGCCAAACAATAACCCTTTTTTTATCCCAATACATTTTCAAAATAAAGTGTTTTTTTTTTTCTTTGGCGCACTACAGCTTTGTTATTGAGGCCCCCTTGCACTTAAAAAGTGAATAAGCAATTTTTGTAGTCACCACGGTGAATTGAAAGGGGCCCAAAAAAACCCCTTTTTTTATCCCCAATACATTTCAGAACGTGTTTTTTTCCCCTTTTGGCCCCTACAGCTTTGTTATTGAGGACCTTGCACTTAAAAAGTGAATACAGCAAAATTTTTTAGTCACACAGGTGAATTGATTGGTGCCCAAAAAAATACCTTTTTTTTTATCCCAATACTTACAGAAAACATGTTTTTTCACTTTGGCGCATACAGCTTTGTTATTGAGGCACCCTTTCACTTAAATGTGAATAAGCAATTTTTTTTAATCAACACAGGTGGGAATTTAAAAAGGGGCCCAAAAAACCTTTTATTATCCCAAAACATTTTAGATACGTGTTTTTTTTACTTTGGCGCAAGGCCCTTTTGTTGGGGTAGTTTTACTTTGGGAGGGTTTTAAAAAATTTTAAAAACAGCAATTTTGTAGTCCCACAGGTGAATTGAAAGGTTTCCCAAAAAAAAACCTTTTATTATCCGGGAAAAATTTCAGATACGTGTTTTTTCCCCTTTTGGGGCACTAGCTTTTTTTTTTTGAGGCAAACCTTGGGATTAATGTGGAATACAGAAATTTTTTTTAAACAACCCCGGTGAATTGAAAAAGGGGCCAAAAAAAAACCCTTTTTTTATCCGAAAATTTTTAGATGGGGTTTTTTTTTATTTTTGGTATTTTTCTTTTGACATGCAGCTATTCTAAAGGTTTTTTATTAAAAAAAAAATGGGGTTTTTTTAAAAAGACCCTTTTTTCTTTCCCAATTGTTTAAGAGTGGGTAAAAGGGGGATGGTTTCTGTCAGAAAAAAGGAAAAGTAGGACACTTTTTAATGGAAAACTATTGCAAAATGACTTGTTTTGCAAAATCTTTTAAAAAAGCTATCAATACCTGTATTGGGCAAACCCATTTAAAAAAAATTAAAAAGAGAAACAAAGAATGGTGGGGGTTCCCCTCCCATTTTAAAATGTGTTTTTTAGAATTAAATACTAAAAAAAATTGCCCTGTACAAAATTTCTGGTTAAAAAAAATTTTTTTTGAATTTTTACAAGGGAAGGTACAGGGAAAATTGCCAGGGTGTGGTTATTCAGGGACATTTTGGGGTTATGGAGCATGGGACAGAGACAAAATACAGGGACAATTTCCCTCCAGCACGTTGAGTAAAAGGAGAAAAAGAATCCCAAAGAAAAAGGGCACCTGGGTGGAACAGGAGCTTAACCACCAGTATTTCCAAGTGAAAGCTCAATTGGTCCGTACTCATCGGGGGGGAAAGGGGCTACCCGGACAGGGAATATATGTTCCAGTGAAACTAAAATGTGGTTTTAAAGACTCCTTTTTCCGGGACTTTTTAAAATTTTGGGGTCATGCAGGTTGGGGCTCATGCTGTGGCCAGGACAGGTATAGTCAATGTCCCGTGAAACTAAAATGGTGGTTCAAAGACTCCTTTTCCCGACACTTTTTTAAATTTTGGGGGTCGACAGGTTTAAGGTCAACTGCGGTCCAGGACAGGTATAGTCAATGTCCCGTGAAACTTAAAATGTTGTGTGAAAGACTCCTTTTTCGGCACTTTTTAAAACTGGGGTCATGCAGGTTTGGGGCTCATGTTTTGGCCCAGGACAGGTATGGTCAATGTCCAGTGAATATATAATGGTTGATGAAAGACTGCTTTTTCCTGCACTTTTTATCTGTGGTGTCAGACAGGTTTAAAGGTTTATACTGTGGTACAGGGCAGGTATAGTCAATGTCCAGTTCAAAATTTAAAAAGCTGGTTGAAAGACTCCTTTTTCCGGCACTTTTTAAATCTGGGGGTCATGCAGGTTTGGGGGTCATGCTGCGTTTCAGGCAGGAATATTCAATGTCCAGTTCAAGTAAATGATGGTTCAAATCATACTGCCTTCTGGCACTTTTTAATTTGTGGGTCATGCAGATTTTAAGGGTCATGCTGTGGTGCAAGACAGGGATAGTGAATGGTGTGTGAGTTTTTTCTGTGGCTTTTATAACCTAAGTGTGTTGCCTAAGATGTAGCATGTATCCATTTGACTTTTTTGGATGTTAAATTTCCCCGCTTCTCCACCCTGTTTTGGGTGTAAGAATGAAGGTGTTGTTGCTCTCCATAGACTTTTAATGGTCATCGATCATAAACAACCATCGACCCTCGACTAGTCTATGTCGATGATGGTCGACTTATCGACCCATCGACCGATGTCGATGGCCAACGTAATCGCTCAACACTACTCAGGAGGCTAAAGTCCAGGGGTGCCTATGGCACTCCCTTTTCTAGTGCCATGGCTATGACAGCTGGCTTAAACTGGGATTGTGCTGCGGCCTTAGCCTGTTTAGCTATGTGGTTTTCTTTGGCTTCCAGCGTTTCTGTTTTAGAATGTCCTTTTTATTTTGAGACGCCATTTTTGGCAGTAGTAGAAATGTTTTCTATCAATACTTGTACAAATTTTCCATTCTTGATGGATTTTCCATTTGCTGTAGGAAATTTCCCTTTCTTCCTTTTTGGACCAAATGATAGAAATTTCCAAAACCCAAAAGAGTCTATATGTTTTTTGCTGTATGCCCAGTACAATTTTTGGGGTTCCCCGAACTTTTTATTCATCTCATGCACTGAAACATGTGATAGCAAGGCTTCAGCATTTACTGTTGCTGAGAGTGTTACTGCTGTATAACCAGTGTAAAACCTCTCAATGATGTTATACCTTGATCCATCCAAAAAGAGCTGGAAACTGAGGCTGTGTAAAAGTTGATCTGTAACATGACTAAACCCAACTACGTCCTGGCCCATTAACTGTAAAAAATCATGTTGGTCAGCAGTATCAAGGAGAAGTGACTTAAAATGACCACTATCTTCACTCACCTACCCCCTACAGAGGCAACAGAGTAGCTGGATTCAGAGTGGTGCAATGCTGGATTGTTGCATTTACTGGCATAAGTAAAGCACACTGAGATCTGAAATGTCTGGTGGTGGATAAATGCTGCGGCTGTACTTGTGTGAGGATTGCAGAGATATCAGGGTAGTTTAGAAAAATCTCTGCGCTTTTATCAAGTATAGCTTATACTGCACACAGAATGGTCCCCTTCTTCCAACAGGACCAGCTTCTGATAATAACAACGGGTTTTTGTCCTGCTCTGGATTGATTTAAAAAAGCAGCAGCATGTCCCCTTTTTTCCGACAGTACAGTCTAAGGTTGGTATAATCTGGGTGCCAAACAGGGGTTTTGACATTATTTTATTTCAGCGTGGGGAAGAGTCATTGCTTAAAACTGTGAAAAAATGGAGAGGATTTCAGGTAGTCATATTAAGGTTGCATAAGATCTGCTGCATTCCTTATCCATGGTACACAATAAGACACCAGTCCCAAAAATGTCTGTATAGAAGATACGAATTAACAGACATATGTTCTCTATTAGTTTTCTTCTTTCAGTGTTAAGGTTCGATCCTTTAAATGCAATATCCCATAAAACCACCTTTGTACAACAAAACTGCAGTTTCCTTTTTGAAGCTTTATACCCTTTGCCATACAAAAAATCGAAGGAGAGAAACTGATGCTAATTTACACAGAAAATTTAGGACAACAAAAGAGCAACTGTTGAAATTGAAAAAAAAATTTTATTAGGGGGGTGGAAAGGGGCCATCTGCCAGGACTTATGACATTGCAACCATGTATATACTGGGTGAGTTCTGTGCCACTTGGGGTACTATTACCCATGTACTGTTTTTTCTTGTGAATAAGCGAAAAGATACCAGAAATTCTTATGTAAAGGAACAGACCAAAATGTATTTGCTAAGTCAATAACGGTAAAATGAATAGCCGTACTTGGGGTTTGAGCCAAAGGCGTGTGTGGGTTTGGCACAATTGCTCTGTTTAAAACGCCCCCACTGAAAATTACTCCCCATCAAAACATCTGGTAATGCGCTGGTTGTCCTTTTCACTTCCTTCTTAAGAGAAACAGTGGTAAAATTACTGAAAATAGTTTCAAAAATTACCCCCCTTTACAAAAGTTCATCTATGTCATGAGAGATTGCATCCATTTGCGCAACACTAAGAAGATATAGTAGTTTTCAGGGCAGACACACTCCTTCTTTTAACTCTACTTTAACTGGTGGGACATTCAATTTCACCATACCCGTCACAACTGTGGACTATAAATCTTGTGGCGTGAGTTCAAGAAGACTCTCAGTTTCTTCAGGGGTTAAGGATGAGATAAAAAAATTTTCCCATGGATCATAGTCACAAGCAGCCAGCAAACAATTTCTTCCTAAAACCCCTATTCGCATTCTGAAACCCAAAATTTTTTTTTACTTTTCCACCAAAATTTAGTTTGGGGTATGAAAAGCTTTTATTTTGTGGGCCCGGGAAATTTCATTTCAAATTGTGTTTATTCTTTTTAACCTTTAAAATATACGGGGAAAACCGCAAAAAAATTTCTAAGGGGGGAAAAAATTGAAAAAAACGCACTTGCGCCATGTTTGGGGTTTTTTTTTTTAAATTTTCGTTCAATCTTTGGAAAAAAATTTAAAATTCCCAAATTTTTCTTTTTTTAAACTTGTGCCGCTGCGCCATTTTTGGGGCCGGGGTAACCCCCCGGGTTTTAGAAACATTTTAACACTTGCATATGGGGTTTGGGTTTAAACCTTTCAAGAAAAGCTGTTCCCAAACCGTGTTTGGCATAGTAAAGGGGGTAAAACCCCCAAATCATTTCATTTTTGGGTTGTAATCTAGAAGAATGTCTCCACGCCCCCTCCCTTTCTTTTGATGCAAAAACTGTTTAGGGATATGCATTAGGGATGGTAAAGCAAAACATTTCTTTTCCCCTTTTTCTATCAGCCCTTTTAACATACTTTTTCCCCAGCCCTCCTTGGGGGCTTCATCTCCATCGAATTTGGGTCCTATCAAATTTTGTTTTTATTGGCAGAAAAGCATCTTTCACCTTCGACTTTAAATTAGGCCCTTCTAAGTTTTTCCAGCAACTTTTTAAAAGCCCTTCCAAAAATTTTCCCTTTATTTCTCTAAAAAAGGGCCCGGGGAAAATTTTTCGGTTTTTGGAATCTGGCTCGTCATTGCTAACATTTCAAATGTCTTCCAGAGCTTGTAAATCACTGGATTGGAGGCTAAAGAAGAGTTGTTTCTGGTAAGTGGGATTTTCATCTCTTCAGTATTTTTAAACTTGCTGGAAATCAGCGGGGGTTTTTTTTGGGAAAATTTTTGTCTAACCTGTGATTCGGTAGGGGAAACAGGATTTTTTTAATAGAACTTAAAAAAAGGGGGAGGGAAAACACATTTTAGTTTTGCTTGATTTTTTCCCAAAAGTCAGACTTTTAAAAAAAGGGGGGTCCTGCTTTTTTGGGTGAAAAACATTCATTTTTTTAAATTTTTTAAACTGGTTTATCAATTTTTCTTTGCATGTTTAAAAAAGCCTTTCAAGATGTGTTCATCAGGGTTTGGGGGTCCCATATTTTGATTTTGTTTTGGGGCCAACCCCAAAAGAATGATTTTTGTTCCTCTTTTGAGAAACCAAAATAAGGGCTTAAAAATTTTCCCGAGCAAAATTTTTCCCCTTCCCCCCCATTTTTTTTTCCACCTGATTTCCCCAAGATCATCTGCTTGTGAGCTTTTTTTTACCAGGATCAGAGTCCCAGGGGGCCCTATTGCCTGTGGTTTTCCCCCCAATGTTTGACCTCTTCCCGGGCTTTTCCCGATCCATGCCCTTGGGGGGACTCAACCTTTTGGGTTTTTGGTTTGGGTTTTCCATTTGGTACACCTTGAGTTTTTAAAAAATTTTTTTCCCCGGGGGTGTCCTTTCTTTTCAGAAAAATTTATCTAGATAACTGTTATAAAAACCAAAAAATTAAAACCAAAGTTCCCAAATTTTTTCCGGGGGTTTTAACAAATTTTTTGTCCCGCATTGGAAACAAAACCCACATGTTGTGTTTTTTAATTTTTTTAGCGGGGGCCCGGGGGTTGCTGGCGCACTTTTTTGCCCCCCCTGCCCCCATCCCCCCTGGGGTCGGGGAGCCTTTCGCCGCGGTCCCTTTTTGGGGGCACTGGGTTTCCCCCGGGGTACGGACTTTTACCTGGGCCACCGGGGGTCCCCTTTTTCCTTTTCTTCCTTTCCCCCACCCGCTGGGCCTTTTTCCCCGTGGGCCCCCCTCCCTAGGGCGCGGCCCGGGGCCCGGGTCCCCTCTTTTAAAAGGGCCCCCCGCCGGTAATTTTTGGGGTTTTGCCGGTCTTACCCAATAAAAGGGCCTCCCCCTCATCCTGGAATTCCCCCCGAATCCATAGTTCCTTTTAAAACCCCATGCAGGAAGTCGCTTGACCGGGCCGGTTTTCCATTTCTGGGTACCAGTCCCTCCGGCTTTACTTTCTTGACCACAACCTTTGCGCCCGCCCTGACCTCTTTGGCCCGTCCCCGACTATGAGTTTTTCCTGTCGTTTTGGGACTTTTGAAACAAAAAAACCTTTGGGGGGGCCACCGCAAGCAAGTCGCATCAGGGGAACGACCGTGGAAACCCGGGGGGCCCCAAATTAGGGGCTCCCTCCCTGGGGTGGCTTCAAATAAATGCCCCCTTTTTTTGACCCGCGGATCCACTACCCAAATTTTTTTTTACGGGGAAATTTTGGCAAGGATCCCGCCCAAGGGCCCCTTACCCATTTTGGAGGGCCTTTTACTACTGTGGTTCAACAGTCTCCTAGGGTGGCACAACCGCCGGGACAGGGTTTGACCAAATTTTTACCGCCATGGGGTGCATGCAACTGATTACCGCTTTTAAACAGCAGCCCTTGTCTCCTCCCCTTTGGTTTTTTCCCCTCCCCCAGCCGGGTTCAACTACCTTTCCCTCAAACCTTTTCCCCTTTCCGTCATTTCCCACTAAGGGGTACGGCGATCCCCCAAACTCTTGGGTCCATGCACGGGGGAACTGAAGGCCGACCATTTTTTCCCCTTTTCCCAACGGGTCTAGGGTGCCTTAAAGGGTTTAATTTTCCTTCTTTTCTTTGGGGAAGGACCTTGGGCCTTTTGGGAAAATCCCCCCCTGGGACAGGGGTTTTTCCAAGGGACGGCGGCCCTGGGAACGTTTTTTAAAGAGTAAAAGAGTTTTTATTTGAAAAACCAACACACTCATTTTGTCCCGGGGGGAAAACCGCACTGTTGAAAAACCCGCCCAAGGGGGTTTTGTTTGCTAGGAGAGTATGCCGTCCCTTTTCCGCACCACTTTGGGCCCCCGGTTATCCTTTGGGGAAAAAAAGGGGGCTCTGTGCCTTAAAACCTTCAAGAAGGGCCTCTCCGCCCGGTTAAAAGCACTGGCGGCAAGAACCCTTCCCCAAATTTCCTTAAGTGGGCCCATCCATTTTGGGCCCCCTTTTTTCCGGGGCCCGGGGGGCTTTTCCGAGGGGGAAAAAGAGGGAGGGTTTCCCTCAGGAAAAGAGGGCTTTTGGGTTTTGGGGCCTTTTGGGCCCGGGACCCCCTGTCTGGCTCCCGGGGTTTCCAGAGACCTCCCCTTTTTACTTTCCCCACACTCGGGGAAAAGGGCCCCTCAAATTTTACCCCGCGTTTTCCAAAAACTGGGAAAAGAAGGTTGGCTCGCCGTTTCATAGAGGTAGTGCCTTTTTTCGCCAGCCGGACATTTTCCTACGGGGCTGTACCCGCGCCCCTCGGGGCCCGGGTCAAAATGGAGGGGGCGCTCAGATGTAATAGTTTTCCCCTCCTCAACTAACCCTTCGGGTTTTTTTTCGGGTCCCTGTTCTGGAGCCCAATTTTAAGTTCCCCCTTTTCTTGAAATCCGGTTTGGCTGCAAATTTCATTGGGCGCTTTCTCTGGTGTCAAACCTTTCCCCCTTCCCCTTTTGGGCCCGTCCAAAGGGGCAACTTTTAGGGCCCCCCTTCCGTGAATGGGAAATTCGGGGGAGACCCCCAACCGTTACCATACTGTGGGCCCTGTCTACCAAGGGTTGGGGCCTCCACAGGGAAAAAAGCCCCAAAGGCTGCCCCAATCCTCCCAGCAAAACCCTATGGGCCCCCTTGGCTGCAAGCGCCATGCCCTATTCCCCGGTTTTTTGGGAAAAAGGAAAAGTAACGCGTTTCCCGGGGCAATCCGCCAGTTTCCCGTTGCCTTTTTGGGGACCCCACCAAGGGGGCTTTCCCCGCCTTTTTTCCATCGGGCGCCCCTAAAAACCCCCGCTGGGTCCCTTGGGCCTCCAGATTTCCAAGACTTCGTGGGCATAATTTTTTGGGAAAAGGAGGGGATGGGCCTTTTTCCTTTCGGGGAAACGTCCCCTTTTTCGATTTTCCCCATCGACTTGTGGCCTGGCCCCAAGCCCCCCTCATGGCCCGGTTTTTTCCGCTGTTTTGTTTCCGAACTGAAGGCCCCTGGGGCCCCGGGCCCATATACGGGAGAAAACCTTTAAGAGCGGCTTTATTCGAAAGGCCACGGTTTTCCAAAACCCGGGGCCCGGGTTTTTTTTTGGGTTTAGAAAAAAGACGGCCCCTTTACCCTCGGTGTAAAATTTGGGTCCCAGGTTTTAAACAAAATCACGATAAGAACCGAAACCCGCGCCAAGGTCGACATTTGAACTTTTTTGAACGGCCCCCGTGGGGACATGGTTTTTCCCCCAAGCTGGGGGTTTGCGAGGGGGCCCATAAACCCCCATCCCAAAAAAGGGAAGGCGCGAATTTAAGACATGTTTTTTTACCACCTCGGGATTTTGGGATTTTCGAGTATTTTGGCCCTGGGCCCCTTCGGGGTCTGGGAACGCCCCTGCCCTTGGTTTCCAAAGGGGGTTTGTTAATGAGATCTTCAGGGCCCCCCTTGGGAATTTTTGCGTGGTCAATTTTCCTGGAAAAGACATTCTGGTTTCCTCCCCCCTGGCCTTCCAACCCCAAACGTTTTCCATGTGCCCAATCCTTAAAACGTCTTCGTGAAAATTTCGCCTGATGCCAAGTTAGAGAAGTGCCAGGTTCCCCAAAGTCCAGTCGGCCCTTCCTGGGGTAAAATCGTCTTTTCCCCAAAGGGGAAAAAAAAATTCAAAGGGAACCCGGAAAAGCTTTTCCCCCCATCCGCAGGGGGCCTGGGGCCAATCTCCCTTTTTTTGGGCTATCTAGTGGTTTTTGGGGTTTTGGGGCCGAACTACATCCCAGTTTTTACCCCCACTTTTTTTTTTTTACGCTGATGGGCTCCTATTGTGGCCCTGACGAAGAAGGCTGGGGAACCCTAGGGCATGGCCACAGGGGCGGAAAAACCCCCGTTCTTTTTCCGGCTCAAGGGACCTTTTTCCACAGCCCTGGCCTGAAACGCCCCGGAAAAACCCAGAAACTTTTTTTTCCCGGGGGTGGACTCTCTTCTGGGAGCAGGGGGGGAGTGCTCTCTCAAACGGGGATTCCAAGGGGAAGACAGTCCCCTTGTGGGGTTCCCTTTTTTAAAAAAATTCTCTCCCCCCGAAAAGAAATACACATCGAAATGGCCCTAAAAAAATGCCGCCATCTTTTTTTTAGGGGGGGTCGCCACCCGTAACCATTTATTCGGGTCAAAAAGAACCCCGGGATAGCTCCAGACCCGCTCAACCCCTTAAAAACCTCGGCAGGCCCCGTTTTGGTTTCCCTTTTTCTTCTCGCTTTTTTTTTGTTAACTTTCCTTTCCCCCAGCCAAAGAAAAGTTTTAATTTTCTGGAAAAACCTGGGCCCGGCTTTTTTTCGACATCGTGGGGGAAGAAAACCCCTCCTTGGGCCACAATTTTTCCTCATTTTCCCCTCTGATTTTGCGGCCCCGATGGGTCTGTTGGGAGATACCCCTTTTGGGCAAATTCCCTTTTGTATGCCCGGGGCTTGGGAGAAAAATCCTTTAAGTGGGGGCATTGCTCCCCATTTTCCGCAGCTCATTAATCGCTCAAATTGGGGGCCTTTCTTTTGGGGAAGGAAGTCAAGGACTTTTTGGGATCATGTTCTTTTTTGTGGGGCCCGCAATTTTAAAACCCTTTCCCCCCCTTAACCCGGGGGGGTTTTCTTCTTTCCCACTGCCCAAAACCCCGGAAACCCCCCAAAAAGGCCTAAATTTTCCAATTTTTTAAAACAGATTTGCCCGTTTTCGGTTTAAATAATTTCCGCCTTTGGGTCATCACCCACCGGTTTTTTTTTTTTCCCAAAAAGGGACACTTTGTTTCCACTTGCCCCTTTTGCCTTTTTGCACCCCTTTTTTTTCCGGGTTTTTCCCCCTTTCCCAACCCCATCTTCCTCAGCATTGGGCCCTTCCTCCCTCCCCAAATTTTGGGTTTGGGTCGCGGGGGGCAAAATTTTTCCCAGATTTTTTGGCGGGCCCTTTTTTTTTCCACTGAAAGTGGACCTTGGGCTTCTCTTCGGCTTATTAAACCGCAGACTAAAAGGGGCCCGGTGGAGAGAGTCAACCAGGGCCTGGAGAATTAAAATTTTCGGGCATTTTGTTTTCAGCCCGGGAAAGACGATTTGGGCAGGGCCCGTTTTCCCTTGGGGGGAATTTTCCCCTAAAAACTCTCTTTAATTCTGAAATCGGCGGGCCTTTCCCGTTTTTTTTTTTAAAAAGCCTTTATTTCCCCCCACCCCCCCCACCCGCCCAAAAATTTTTTTGACCTCCCCGCCCCTGTGACCAAAAAGGTTTTGGGGCAAAAGGGCCCCTGGAGCAAAACCGACGAACTCCGGTCGGGCTTTTTCCCCGTAAAAGCTTTCAAGCGGATAAACACAGCAGGTCCCACCCTCGTTTTCTTTCCCGGGGGGTAAGGGGTTTGGGGGGTTTTCCCCCTTTTAAACCCCGAAATTCCATCCTATAAATTGGGCCCCCCCGCTACCCTTTGGGCCTTTTTGTTTTCCTTTAAAGAAAAAACAAAACCCCGGGGTCCAACAAGCTCCCCCTCCTCCCCCCCCATTTCATATCCCAACTCCTCCCACGTTTTTTCCCGCTTAAGCCACCCCAATTTTAAACAGATTTTTCATAGGGTTTCACCTCCTTCTTCGGTAACCGGGAAAACCCCGGAAAGCTTTAAAAGGTTTTTAAAAGGAAATTTCCTGGCCCCCCAAAAAACGAAACAAAACCTTTTAAAATTTCCAAAAGTTTAAATTTTGGGCTTAAGGACCTTACCGGGGAAAAAAACTTTCTCAAACTTTTTTTTAGAAGTTTTTTTTTTTGGGACTAGAGGGGAGGGGGGGAAACCAAAGGGTTTAAAACGTTGCGAACGCCGGCAGCCCGGGGCCGGGCGCGGGGGCCCCTCGTCTCAGGCCCTGTCCCCCTTTTGCGCCTTGGGGGGCGTTGCGCGAGGGGGTTTGGCGGCCCCAAAACGCTCCCAAGGACCCCAAGGACCCTTTCCTGACCCACGGGTTTCCCGCTGCTTTTCTCCTGACTGCCCGGCCGGGGGTGCGCTTCCCCCTCCCTAGGCGGAAAAAGGGTTTCCACTGCTGGGCCCTCTTAAAATAAAGGCTCCCCCCCCTTCCGGACCCACCGAAACCTATTTTTCTTACCCCATCGAGGAAGCCTGCCCCTTTACTTTCCGGTTGCCATTTTTTTGTGTAAACCCTTCCCCCCCCAGCTTTCCTTTTTTTGACCATGGAAAAACCCTTTTCCCCCCCCTTCCCTGACCTCCTCGGCCCCGTTTTCCCCCACAAAGAGTTTGCCCGTCGATTTGGTTAACCTTTTTGTTGCACCCCCTCGGGGCTCCACCGGGGAACAGGTTCCAACAGGGGATTACGACCCTGGGGGAATCCCGGGCCCCACAAGTCCATCCCCCCTTTGTGGGGGGCTTTGGTGAAAAACCGGTACCCACAACTTTCCCCTCCCTGGGTTTCTTCTAAAACCCCCGGGTTTTCGGAAAACCCCGCGGATCCACTACCCTAGGTTTGTTACAAGGATTTTTCATTTTTTTTTCCTTTTCCATCACTATAGGAAAATCTGTAATCTGTCCCACATCTGTTTTCCTGAGCCAACAATCCGTGCTTCCCTTGGGAACCAAAACCCCCTAAAATTTTTTTCCAAAAAACAATTTTTTTACATTTCTTCCCTTAAGTTTTTTCAAACCAAAAACCATTTTCAACCCCCTTTTTAAAATTTAAATCCTTCACTTTCTCCTTTTTTTTTCCCACTGTTTTTGGGAATTTTCGGGAATTTTCTGTGGTTTCTCCATTTCTTTTTTTGGTTTTTTAAATTTTCCCCCTTGTGCGATCCTTATACTTTAAAAAAATTATTTTTTTCCCCCCAAAAAAAAAGACCTTCCCTTAAAAAGAAATTTAACTCCTTTCCACCTTTTATAAAATATCAAACCAAATTCAAAAATTTTTGGGTAAGGCGGGGGGCTCCCCCATTTACAAAATTCTTTTCCAGCCAGTAGGCCCCCCTTAATTCAAAAAACCCCCCATTTGGGGTTTTCAATCTACTTCATTAAAAAAAAATTTCACCAAAAATATTTTTTCTCTTTCATTTCTTTTGTCAACCCGCTCTATAAAACATCCAAGTTTTTTTTTCTAAGCAAAAAAAAAAAAAATCTTTACTTTCCCCCCAAAATTTCCTTTTAAATTTAACTCTACCCTTCCCCTTTTTTTTTCCTAATTAACTTTAAAGTAAATTTTTTCTTGGGTATTTAATCCCGGGGTTTTATTGGGGGCCCCAAAATTAAACCCTTTAAAATCTTTTCCTTTTTGATCCCAAACTCATCAAATACAATGGGAAGTAAAAAAAATTTTAAAATTTTGGGGGTTTCCCAAATAACATATCACCAAAACAAGGGGGCCTTTTTTTTTTAAGAAACTTTTTTTTCCATTTGGACATTTGGACAAAAAAATTTTAACCTTAAACTGGTGAGAAAAATCCAGAGGAACTTTAAAAAAGGGGGAAAAAGAAAGGGTGTAAGATCAAAAAAACCCAAAATTAGGTTTTCGAAACTGTTCCAAAATTTGTTGTTTCTAGAAACTAGTGACTTAGTCCTGGTTTTGTGGTTTCCAAATTGATAGAAGAATGGACATATGCGCATATCTCATTAAAGAATGACTTGGTGTCTGACTCAGAGTTGATTCAGAGGTAAAATCCTTTATTTTGGTTAACAGACACAAATTTTCATACAGTTGTTTTAGAGTGTGTCAAGATTAACAGGACCATTACCACTTCACATTTTGATTACAGTTTGTAATACTGTTTGTTATTTTAATTATAATTATTACAAATTACTTCTTGAAAAAAGATTTTTTAAAAATGTAGGCGGACCCTTACATTTTCTTTGTCACCATACCATTGTGAGACAGTGACAGGCCATTATTGAGGGGAGATATATTTCTCCTGAAGCTCTCCATCGGCCCTTTGGGGAGTATGTGGAGAATGCGGCAGAGAGAACCTGGTTCGGTTTAAGGGGAAACCACAGTTTTGTGTCAGAACGATATGTTACGACATGTTTGGTATAAAGCGGTTCCAATCCCCTTTTGGTCTGGGTCGGCTTTTTCCGGGTGGTAAAAAAGCAGGGTTGGGGGGCCCCTCCCACCACCAGGTGGGCTGGTGTCCACCTATAAAGTTGGGTCGCAGTCCGCGGGGTTTTCTGTTATACTCTTGTCTCGAGGAAAACCCCTGCAAAGAAACCTTTCGGAAGACTGCTTATTAAAGGGCTATCAGGAAGACTGTGTCTAGTAAGTGCTCAGCCAGCAGGGATTTATTTTCTGTTTGCCTGAAGCTAAGGGTTGTTTTTTTTTGTGTTTTTGCACCTGCTTGAAATAAACCCGGGCAACGCCTGGACTTGAACTTTGAAGTTTGTGCCACTGATCTCTGTCCCGTGAAGGCCCACGCTCCAACTACATGTTGCTGGCCCCCTAATTATGGTGCTTCGGATGCGGGGCAACGGGACACAAAAGAGACATACACATGTTTAATGACATTTTGCTGAAATCCAATGTCCTGGGTTAAAAGCTGAACGTGTCTAAAACCAGAGTTCTGCAAACATGGATGAACTGCTGAAACAGTTAATCAGCCAATCCCCAAGACTCCAAGTGATGACCGCAAACCAGCAGAAGGTGCACGAGGAGGCCATGCGAGCGCAGGCTGAAACAAATGCCTTGTTGATAGAGGCTAACCGTCTCGCCCTGCAGGAGCAGCAACACATTATCCGGCAGCTGCAGGAGCCAGTACAAGCCATGGCCCAAAGTGTGCGAGGACGTCAAAGCTCATTTCTGCCACCGTGCTGCGGTTCAGACGTCCCTGAGAGATGACGCCCACACGACGATGTTGACGCCTATCTTGACTGTCTCTTGACACGGGTGGCAGAGCGTAGATGTCTACGTGGCCTAACTGGGCTGAGGTGTTGGCGCCTTTTCTAACGGAGTAAAACCACCAGAAGGCATATTTTGACCTCAGCGAGGCAGGTGCCAAGACTTTTTCCAAATTAAAGGCTGAGATCCTGGCCCGTTGGGGGGGGGCCCCCCCCCCCCCCCCCCACCCCCCCCCCACCCAACCATTGGTGTGTGGCGGTAAACACCAATGTGCGGGCTAGAAGTGTACACATCTGGGACTTCTCTGACCACCTGCCAGCCAGATCCCAGATGTACGACATGGTCCAACCTTGTGAAAAAGTGGCTACGACCAGAAAGGGGGAATT
Source organism: Phyllomedusa bahiana (assembly GCA_025379985.1). Classification (NCBI taxonomy): domain Eukaryota; kingdom Metazoa; phylum Chordata; class Amphibia; order Anura; family Hylidae; genus Phyllomedusa; species Phyllomedusa bahiana. Next base: position 42,464 of record JAODAL010021713.1, read on the forward strand.
GGGTTCGGATTTTTATTTTGGCCTCGCGCAGATCGTGGACCTGTTGTCTGAATAGTTCAATCCGTTCGTTGCCCAGAGATCCAGCGCTGGGTGGGATAAGGGAACCCTAAAGATGCCGAACACCCGTCAGCCTCGTCGTTGAGGTATTAAAAGACACTGAGGACTTGCCTACAAGCTGGTCTTCTGGATGCTCCAACCTGGGACAGCAAAACCACCTGGATGTCTGGTAAGGCGGTCCCATTTCACAAGGGGGTGAGAAGTGTCCCAAGGGGAGGTGGCTTAGAGGGAGATCCTCCGGCAGAGAGGAGAGGTCCCAACTGGACAGAGCCTCGTGGGGACCGAGGCCGCATGTTATGTTGGCGGTGTAGTGGGCCTGGGCATGTTGCTGCGAACTGTCCCCTTACACTCAAGCCCATGGACTGTGATCTGCTAGACGGAACAGGTCTATGTATTGCCCGGCTGGTATGCTATGACAAAGACCTGTATCGGAGTGGATCACAACTCTCTGTCAGATTAGGTGATGACTTTCCAGTGACAGCATCTACTGGACTCTGGAAGTCTAGTCACACTGGTTGCATGCATGCCTGATCGACCCCACATCCATCAGGGACGTGTTATCGGGTTCTGTTCGTCCATGGGGACACCAAGGAGTACCCGCGGGCTCTCGTGAAACTAGAGACTCCTTGCGGAATGCCTCTTGAAGTGGGAGTTGGGGTTGCGGGTTCGATCCTCATGCACACACGGTGATTTGGGGAGAGATTCCTTTATTCTGGGATTTGTGGCGGAAACCTGTAAATTTTCTGTAGAGGTTAATAGTGATGTTAAGGTCATGTTGACCCAGAACCCTTTGACCCTGATGCTATCACTACAACAGTAGGGATGACCACAGAGGGTTGTGATAATTTTCCCCTAGCAGTCCTGGCTGGTGAGTCTGAGGAACAGGAGGAAGTGGCTGCCATGCCTGATTTAGAGGTCTCGCGGGATAAAACTTCGGGACCAGCCCAGCTTCGAAGATCCCACTTAGCAAAAGCTAGGGAAAATGCCTTCAAGGTGGTAAATGGGAGCCTTAGTACCCAGGGCTGATATGGTGTATCCGACATATGGCAGTCCACTCAGGACCTATTGTACAGATTGATAAAAATTCAGGGGAGGTTGTGGAGCAACTGGTGGTACCCCAAGCCCTATCGGAGATATGTCATTAGACTTGGCCCATAAAACACATTTTGGGTCGGCAACTTAGGCACTGAAAAAAACAGATGAGTGCATTCTTCAGAGGTTTTTCTGGCCAGGCGTGTATACTTGATGTGACAGCCGGTACTGTGAGTCCGTGCCCAGAGTGTCAAGTGTCTGCTCCGTATGCCCATTTCCGGTGCCCCTAGCGTGCCCTACCCATCATAGAAGTACCTTTGAGAGGATTGCGATGGATTAGTGGGCTCTCTAATAAAAGTACGCGCGGGGGCCATCAGTATATACTGGTGGTAGAGATCTACGCCACCGTTACCCGGAGGCTGTGGCCTTTACGGAAACACCTTGGGTCTAAAAATATTGTGAAGGAGCTAGTTCCATATGTTTTCTCGTACAGGTATTCAAAAGAGATCCTCACAGACCAGGGAACTACTTCATGTTCCAGGGTCATGAAGGAGTTATGCAAGTTACTGAGCATTTAAAACTTTGCGCACATCCGTATACACCCCCAAACGGATTGTCTTGTTGAACGATTTAACAAGACGCTCAAAAGTATGTTAAAGAAGGTGGGTCAGTAAGGGATGGGAAGGGGGACTGGACTGTTTGCTGCATATCTGACATTTCTCAGTCCCGGAGAAGATCCATAGTCCTTTTTGACAGGGTTTCCCCTTTTGAGTTAGTCTATGATAGACGCCACGGGGTCCTGGATATAGCCAAGGAGACCTGGAGCAAGAAGCCACGCCCCACAGGAGTGTAATTCGAAACATATCTCCTAACGCAGGGGCGGAATCGCAGCGGTTATGCCCATTGTTAGGGAACATTTATAACAGGCCAAGAGGCCAGAGCGGGTATATAACAGATCGGCCAAAGTGAGGAGCTTTAGCCCTGGGGTCGGCGTGCTAGCTGCTCGTGCCACCTTAGAGAGCAAGTTCCTAGCAAAGTGGCAAGGGCCCTACGAAGTTGGGAGGAAAAGTGGGTGAAAGTAAATTACAAAGTGTACCAGCCCGGTAGACGTAAGCCAGAGAGGTTGTATCATATTAATTTACTTAAGGCCTTGAAAGGGACAGGGAGACCCTGGCTCGGTAGTGAGTACCCCCCAGTGTGTGGGTGCCAGAGGTACGTGTATCAGAAGTGGGGGTCCCTGTCAAAGTCTCAGAAAGCGGGAGACACTGGAGTTCATACAGAGAAACAAGGAATGTGTTCTCGGAGGTACATCGAAGGCTAATGTCTTAAAACACGACATTGTCCACTGACCAGAAGTTACGGTGCATCTGAAACCTTACTGGGTTCCAGTAGGCTCGTAGACGGGCCATATCTGAGGAGGTCAAGAAGATTTTAGACTCGGGGTGATTGAAGAGTCTCGAGCGAATGGTCGAGCCCCATTGTGCTCATCCCAAAACCGGACGGCTCATTACGCCTTTCTGTAATGATTTCCGGAAGGTTAATGAAGTCTCAAGGTTCGACGCGTACCAATGCCCTGTGTTGACGAACTAATTGAGAGGTGTAGGGTCACGCAAGATTTTTTTTTGCTACCTAGACCTCACTTAAAGCTATGGCAAGTTCCCCTTACGACAAAGCAAAGAGAAGACGGCTTTTGCTACACCGGCCGGGCTCTTCCGTATGTCTGCCTTCCCTTTTGGTTTGATGGGGCCCGGCCACACTTCCAAAAGGTTAATAGATGTCATCCTCAAGCCCCATGTCGATATGCTTCGCTATATCTGATGACATCATAATCTTTCAGCGAGGACTGGGACAGGCCATCTGCCAAAGTACAGTCGTGCTTAATTCCCTTAGGGAGGCGGGCTAAAGAGCCCCCCCCAAAACCCTAAGAATGTGCTTTAGGACTGGGAGGAAGCCCGGTATCTGGGGTACATAATAGGTAGGGGTGTTATCAAAACCTCTAGATTAATAAGGTGGAGGCGATACAGGGTGTCACAAACCCACAACCAAAAGGGCAGGTGAGGGCCTTTTAGGTATCGTGGGTTACTATCGTAGGTTTCATCCCTAAATTTGCCAGTATAGCTGCCACGCTAAACACACTGACCTTAGACAAAAAACAGTAAGTCGGTCATTGTCACTTGGAACCAGATGCAGAGAGGGGCATTCCAAGTGTTGAAATGGCCCTTTGTAAAAGGGACCAGTATGATCACCCCAAACTTTAAAAAAGGGCTTTATTGTACAGAGGATGTGGCGTCTGAGGTGGGTACTGGGAGCAGTACTTCTCAGGAGGTAAACGGAGAAGAAACATCCGGTCACATATTTAAGTAGGGAAGCTCACCCCCGCAGAAAAGGAACTACAGTATTGTGGAGCGAGAGTGTTGGCCATCAAGTGGCCCTTGAGTCCCTTAGTACTACCTACTGGGTTGTCACTTCAGATGGTCACAGACCACGCACGCTACCTGGATGTCCCAAGCAAAGGAGGAAATGCCTAGGATTCCCACGATGGTTCCTGACACTGCAGAATTACGTTTTTCTGTATGAAACATAGGGCAGGAAGATACTGGGTAACTCTGACGCACTGTCAGGACACAACTGTCTGTAGCTAAATGTGTCCGACCCCACAGGTTCGAATAGAGGGGGAGGTTATGTGAGACAGATGACAGGCGGCATTATTGAGGGGAGTATATTTCTCCTAGGAATGCTCTCCCCTATGGGCCTTAGGGATATGTGGAGCAACGCGTGGTCAGAGAGAAGCCTGGACTCCGGTGTAGGGAAGCCGACAGTGTGTGTGTCAGTAACGATATGTTACTGACGATGTTTCGGTATAAGCTGTTCCAATCCGCTTTTGGTCTGGGTCGGCTTTTCCTGGAGTGGTCAAAGAGCAGGGTGGGTGGCCACTCCCACGCACCAGGTGAGGCTGGTGTCCAGCCTATAGCCTGGGTCTGCAGGCCTGCGGGCTGTCTGCTGTATACTCTGTGTCTCAGAGGAAAGACCCGTGCAAAGAAACCTTCCTGTGAAGACTGAGCTGTATTAAGGACTAGTCAGGGAAGACTGTGTCCAGTAAGTGCTCAGCCGCCCCTGAGCAGGTAATTTATATATTTCTGTTTTGCCTGAAGCTAAGGCTGTTTTTGTTTGTGTTTTTGCACCCGCTGAAATAAACCCGGGCAACGCCTGGACTTGAACTTGAAGTTTGTGTCACTGTCTCTGTCCGCTGAAGCCCACGCTCCCTACCTGTTGCTGGTCCCCCTTACAACATGAACAAATATGTATTATCAGTGATAAGAGGGACAGAAGCCAACTAATAAAAGGTGGATATGTAACAATAATTAATAAATTCCTCTTTTGGAAATTATGAACAAATTGATTTAAGACTGAAGAACTAAGAAATGGCTATAATTCTATAACTATATCAAGGCCAAGCTCTTCTGTGAGGTCACCCGGCTAAATTCCTAAATGTTAGAAATTAAACACATTTTAAACTTAGTGAATAATGGAGAAGTCACTTAACCCTATATTTTCTCTGACAGTGCATTCCTATTACACATGCAGGTCGGGACTGGCCTCCGGGGGAACGGGGAATCCCCCGGTGGGCCCGAGCGCTGCGGGCCCGGAGGCAGTGCCGTCGCTCCCCGGGGCCCCGGCACTGCAGAGTTACTGCGCCACCGGTCATGAACGGTCCGCGTCCCGGAAGCACTCAGAGACAGGCCCCGGGACGTTGGGGACTAATGTCCCCGGCTCCCGGGGCCTGCGCAGGCGGTGTCAACGGAGCACACGGCCACTAGCGCTGCGCTCCGCTGATCTCCCCGGCAGGCCTTTTCTGAACGCTATCAGGCCTTCAGCCTGCCCCGGGCGCCGGCCCCTACGCTGACGTACGGGCGCGCGGTGAACATCACTTCCATCCGCGCCCCCCGCCTATGCCATAGGCGGGGCAGTACCGGAGCCGGCCGGGCAGCTCGGAGCGGCCGGGACTGTTCCAGGAGCGGGAGCCGGAGCGGGGAGCACACGGTAAGTGATTATGATTTGTTGTTTTTTTTTTTGTTTTTTCTTTTTTTAATACTACCTACAGGGGGGCTAGATGGGGGCGACTCGCTGCTACTATGGGGGGGAGACATCCCATTTTACTCATGTGTATATATTTAATAATAAAAATAAAACCTTCCTTAAATATTCCTGCACTAGACGGCAGGGTCTCCAACAATCAATTCTCTTAAATATACCCAAATGTACTATTCTTTGGTGGGAGTTTCTGCACAGATTTTTATGATATAAATAAAGTAAAAATATAACTTTTTTATTTAAACTGGGTTTTGGTTTGGTTTATTTTAAGGTTTTTTTTTTTTAATAACAAGATTAATTAATCTATGAAAAAAACAAGATAGACACCCACTAGCGGCTAAATATCCGCAAAATAAACCACTTTATACAAGGAGGACCAGGGTGAGGTAAGGTGACCGGAAAAGAATATGGAGTAAAGGGAGGAGGCGGAGAGCCATGACCCTATTGCACCCCAATAACCTGTGAAAAACCCTAGCCTATACTCGGGAAATATTCAAACGTCCCGATAAGGGACGGCCCCGGACTGGGATACCTGCCCCTAGTATAAGCTTACCTAAATTGCCCTCAATCAACATCATTGTGCATAGGGTAAGAAAAGGATAAGCCTTACTTTAATGAAGGTCCCAACATGTTTCGGCGCCTACTCAGGGACCTCCTCAGGGGGACAATGATTGGTAGGCCTATACAAGTTGCGGGCATTAGTTCGAGAACAAAGAGGAGCATATGGCTCCTAATGTAAGATAGCCTGTGTCTTTTACATTAGGCAATGCTCCTTTGTTTTCGAAATCTAATGACCGCAACTTGTATAGGCCTACCAATCATTGTCCCTGGTGGAGTTTGAGTAGGCGCACTAAACATGATTGGGACTTATTAAAGTAAGAGCTTATCCTCTTTCCTTACCATATGCCGACTAATGATGTTGATTGAGGGCAATTTGGGTACAGCTCATTAGGGGCAGGTTCGACAGTCGGGGGCCGTCATTATCGGGGCGTTTTGACTATTCCCGAGTAATTAGGCTAGGGTTTTCATCGGTTTTTGGGGTGATAGGGTCAGACCTTTGTGTGCTCTCCCCTTGTACTCATATTTGTTCACTTATCAATGCCTTCCTTGTATACAGTGTTTATTGCGGATATGCTAGCGCTGTGTGTCTATACTTGTATTTTTATAGGTTAATTATCTATTTGTACCTGTTTTAATAAAGTTATATTTTAATTTTATCTGTGCCTCACAAAAGTATAGTACATTTGTACTATGGGGGACAAAGGCCTAAGGCGGGGGCCCTCGGTACTTATGGGTAGTATGATAAGGGGGGGGCCTGGACTCTATGTAGGGGGGTCCCTGGCTAAGGGGGGGCCTGGCGTACTATCGGGGGGACACTGTAAGGGGGGCCCTGGCATATATGGGGGGACAGTGGCTAAGGGGGGCTGGATACTAGGGGGGACATGCTAAGGGGGGTGCTATATGGGGGGGACATGGTAAGGGGGGCTCTGGCTTACTATAGGGGGACATTGGCTAAGGGGGACTCTGGCTAACTATGGGGGGGACTGGGTTTAAGGGGGGTCTGGCTACTATGGGGGGGCACTGTCTAGCAGGGGGGCCCAGGCTATATGGGGGGGGACATGGTAAGGGGGGCTTGGTTACTATTGGGGGGGACAATGGCTAAGGGGGGCTCTGGCTATAAGGGGGGGGACACTGGCTAAGGAGGGCTTGGATACTATGGGGGGGAACACGGCTAAGGGGGGCCTGGCTCAATTTGGGGGGGAAACTGTAAGGGGGGCTGGCTACTATGGGGGGGGACTGGCTAAGGGGGGCTCTGGCTACTATGGGGGGATGTAAGGGGGGCCTGGATGCTAAGGGGGGGCATGGTACTTAGGGGGAACACTGGCTAAGGGGGGCTGGTACTATGGGTGGAACTGGCTACGGGTGGGGCTCCTGGCTGCTATGGGCGGGAGACAATGGCTACCGGGGGGGCCTTGGCTATATGGGGGGGGACATGGTAAGGGGGGCTCTGGCTAGCTAGGGGGACACTGGCTAAGGGGGTCTGGCTCTAGGGGGACACTGGGCTATAGGGGGGCCCTGGCGCTACTGGGGGGGCGAGGTAGGTGTGGGACATGTTAAGGGGGGATCTGGTCCTTGGGGGACATTGGCTACAAAGGGGTGCGCTGGTATAGGGGGGGAGACTGGTATAGGGGGGGAGACTGGCTACAAAGGGGGGGCTCTGGCTACTATGGAGGGGGGGCTCTGCGCACTGGGGGGGGCACTGTACTAGGGGGGTCTGACTACAAGGGGGGCCTGACTACATGGGGGGGGTTGGCATAGTAGGGGTTGCCATGGATACAAAGAGGGGCCTGGCTTACTAGGGGGGGGCCTGGGCTAATAGGGGGAGCCTGGTGTACCTACAGGGGGCTGGACCTACATGGGGCCTGGCCACTACTGGGGGGCGCGGGTACTACATGGGGAGCCTGGGTACTACATGGGGGCCTGGACTACAAGGGGGGGCCGTGGCTACCTACAGGGGAGTTGGCAATTAAGGGGCTGGACTACTACATGGGAGGGCCAGCTAACTTAGGGGGGCCTGAAACAAGGGGGGAGTCTGATACCCTAAGGGGCCTGACTACCAAGGGGGGTTCTGGCTACTAAGGGGGGCTGAACTACAAGGGGGTTCTGGCTACTACAGGAGGCTGATAAAGGGGGGCCTGGTACCTAAACATAAGGGGGCTCTGGCTAACCTACACAGTAGTAAAGGGGGGGCTGACTACTGCACCTACTAAAGGAGGCCCCTAACTCCGTAGCACTACTAAAGGAAAGACCATAACTGTCTGTATACTACCTAAAGGAGACCCTTAACTGCTTTGTAAAAATAAGTATAAAGGGGGTCCCTAATGCTTGCAGCCTATTTAAAGGGAGACCCTAATACCTACAGCTTAGCTTAATGGGGGGAAAACACCTACTAAGCCTAAATAATGGGACTCACAACATCTACGCTAACTAATGGGGTCCACCAACTAACTGTAGCTATCAATTGCATAACTGGGACTGCTTATCTTACTGGGGGCTATTTACTACCCCTGTGGCTAGGTACCCACCCAACCTAACTGGGTGGCCTAGAAAATTATCAGCGGGGGTTACATACTAAATAGGGCCTATCTAGAAACTGTGGCATCCACCCTCATATTAGGATACTAGGCATTGTACCGCTCTTCACCTGGGTAGTTTGTACGAGGTGGGAATAGGTAAAGAAATGATGAAAACTGAGGAGTGTAAGTATTGTGTGTTTAATTTCGGAGGGCTGAAATGTGGGGGCAAGTAATCAAGGCGGTGAGGAACTAGATAGAGAGAAAAGGGATCGGAACGATATGAGAGAAGAGAACGACTCAGAGTTCTGGTGAGTCCTGACATCAAGGGTTATTTTTTATATTGTTATGTGTGTTGACTTAGGAGGGTCTGACTCTCTATGTGGTCCTTATATGGGGGGGATGGTGTTGATTGGTTATACTGGAGATGGGTGTCTGGACACTATGTGGTTCTATTGCGCTGTTGTAGTTATACCTGAGCTGGTGTCTGACCTCTATGTGGTCTCTATATGGTGGTGCTTGTAAGGTTATACCTGAGCTGGTGTCTGACGCGCTTGTGGTTTATATGTTGTGAAGGTTTATATTGGGGGGTCTGAGGTGGCAGCGCAAATGTGTCATGTGATTTGTAGAGTGAGGGCAAAAAGCTCCTGACTGTGATCGGCGTCACGCACTTTTTACATTTGCTGGAGATTATTTATAAGGTGGTGAGGTGCGTGACCATGGGAACGTGGCGGGTGAAATTGTATGTGGGTGGGAGGGGGATAATGTTGTGGGTGGTGGGGTTATGGATGAGTAGACTTAGCCTGTGTCGGTATGATCAGGTAGATGACAAATGTGTAATACAATTGTACTACACAATACAGTTTCTGTTTTGCACATTTATTGATGTGGTAAAAATGCGCGCACTTATGTCTGAGAGGGCGGTAATATTTTAATGTACAGTATGGTGGGCCCCCAAGATCAACTCCCCTGTGGGCCCCAGACCCCCCAGTCCGACACTGTACACATGTGTGCAGTGCTTAGCCTGACACTCATGGATCCTATTGAAATTATCTACTCTAGGACTCATGCTTAATCCCTGAAGTTATCAAAAAATAAGGTACAGCTCCCAGACCCGCTTTTCTTGCACATTACCAATGCTAATGAATACTGACTTTTCATCAGTATCAGTAGCAAACACATTCAGGCAAGCAACGCAATGACATCATCAGAGTGCTGCGTGCCTGAACCTGCTTTGCAATAATTTCAGACATGCCCTCATTTTGATAACTGAAAATAAGCAACTCAGAGAAAACTGGCCACAACCTGCGGGTGTGAGAACCTTTTCAAAAATAATACATCGATAAGCATGGATGGCAAGTTTTAGAGTGAGTGCCAGTTTTAGTTTAAAGGTCTCTTTTTAGGCTCAAAGAGGGATGTTTTCTGCTTACAGCCCATATGCCTATTTTTGAAAGTGTGTATAAAGCAAAGTTGTGTCACTGAAATTTTCCATGTGGAAAAAATTGCAGCCATTAACATCTATCAATGCTTGGGTAGCAATAAATGGAGTGGCGGGGGTGCAGCTGTGGTGAAATTGATGATCCTGCCAGCTATGTGTCCACCAATGACTGCATGAAGTTCCTGACATCTTATACCTAAATGTATACTACATGTATGTCTACCCTTTCAGGGACCAAACAGTGGATGATAGCACAGTGAGGTTGTGGGTAGTTTGTTTCAATACTATTGAATGTGTGAATGACAAGCCAAGTTCTGAAGGGCCATACACAGCTGTCACACCAAGAAAATGAAGAGCATTTTGATCAGCTTATCTGCATGACTCAATGGATTGTGACCAGGGGAACATATAAGAAGCTAAATATTGGCTTCAATGCATTAGAAATGATAATTGCAATATGGCCGACATGGCAGCTGTGAAACAGTAAGTCATCTCTGCTGGTGCAGATTTATCGAGCACATCAAGCAAGGTCTTGTTGATCTGAGAAAACAGCCAAGGGTGGTAACTCTGGATAAAAAATGTTTTAGTATTTGAGAACTAGTCTGTCAAGTAATGTTATTAAGCTCTTTTTTGTAATTTTAATGCAGATAAATAAGATGTATTAGTTTCGGGCCACCCCTTTTATAAATGTAATCATATTTCCATGTAAGTAGTTGTTTTCAATATTAAAATATCAAAGGACCTGTAATGAATTCACAGGTGGTGAATGTTCTGGACCACCGCAAGTGATGGTATAAGCCATGTCAGGGAGCAGAGTTTAAGGAGATTCCTGGTCTTCGCAGAGCCCACCGCAACTCCAGTTAAACTTGTGCGGTTACAACCCCTGACATGACTGTTGGTGGTGGAGGCTTGGGTGCAGCATGGCACAAAATCAGCAGGCAGAGATGTAGACAGGGACAGTCAGAAATGTCAGGGCAAGTGTCAGGCAACGTGGTCATCATAACTGTCAGGAAGGTCTAGCTCACACTATAACTAGAATAGTGCATTCACTTTCTAACACCTATTAAGATACACTAATGGATTGGCATGGGAGAGCAGGAAGTGCTAAAAGATATAAGGTCAGCACCCGGCAATTATCTGATCACTGGCACGTTGGCATTTTAAACTTCACAGAGGTAGCATGCGAGCACCCTAGGGAGTGGTTATGCACACTCTGGCACAGAGCAGAGATCCACAGAAGATCAACAATGAGGAGAAGGGAGTAAGACTGTTCCGAGGCTGGAAGCACATGAGTGCATCTGTGGCCACGGTGCTTCTGGTGTCAGGATCACTTAGCTTTTTTTCCTTTTAGTTCATTAGAAATTACTTCTAAATACACAGTAATGACAGTAGTTTTGCTTACCTACAGCTGCATACAGGATTTCTCACTGCAGCCATTAAGTCATGTGACCTGTACTCTTATGGCCTTATGCATGAAAATTATCCAGCATTAAGATTGTCTTTGTTGCCCATAGCTGTCATGGTTCATGCCGCGGTCCCTGCCACGGACCATCGGTGTGTCCATGCCTGCCTTGTCTCCACTGCAGCTTCCTGATTGGGGGTCTTGGCAGCCTGTGTCCCCACTGCTAGTATACTTGCCCATCTTGGTTCCTGTTCCTGCTGCTACGAGCGTTTGTGCCCGCAAGCACTTAGTACTCACCAACCCTCACTCCTGCTTCCTGGGCTCCTGTGCGCGCACTGCATCTCCTAGGGCGCGTGCGCGTCAGCTTTCTGCTATTTAAAGGGACAGCGTCCCAATTGCCTGCCTCTTGACCTTTTACCCCTGGCTATAAGAGGAACTTCCTGTCCTTGCTCCGGGGTCAGTTCATTTTTGTTGTGTAATTGTCCATCAGAGATCCTGATCTGCTCCTGGGTTCTACTATTCAGGACTTAAACCCTGAGATGCCTGGTTCAGTTCCTGCTGTCCATCAAAGCTTCTGACCACCTGGCTGTCGTTTCTGCTGTATTCCTTGCTACTGTCCAGATACCTGCAGTAATCCTGCCGTTGCACCTGTCCAGTACCTGCTGTATTCCTGCCGTTGTACCTGTCCAGTTACCTGCTGTATTCCTGCCATTGTACCTGTCCAGTTACTTGCTGTATTTCTGTCATTTGTATCTGTCCAGTTACCTGCTGTATTCTTGCCTTGGCACCTGTCCAGTTATCTGCTGTATTGCTGCCAATGCATCCGTTTACTCCTGCTGTTCCTGTCGCTGTACCTTCCTGCTACCAACCTGGAACCTGTAGTCCTTCTACAGCTATTTACCAGTCTTTGTCCTGCACCTCAGCTGTCACCGCGAGTAGCCACGTCAGGGGTAGCGACGTGGGGGTTCCCCGCAGCAAAGTCCGTCCGGTCTTTCGCCAGGCTCTGGTGAAGACTGGGGGCCACTTAGACTCCGCTCTCTGGCGTGGGTCTCCTATACCATCTTGCCGGCAGTGATCACAGTGGATCCACACCTGCTAACTGACGATCGACGTGTCAGTGCCTACTGTCATCACCGGATTGTTACAATAGCAACCCATATGAGCTCATATTTTATTTTTCCGGGGCACTATGGGCAACAAAGATAGTTTTACTGATAGACAATTTTCATACATTAGGTCCTTGATGAAACCCAGAAGTGAATCTCTCAAAGGAAGGTTCAAAGACCGTTTCACAGAAATGCATAGACAGACATAATTCCTGTTAGTATCAAAAGCACCGCGTTTTTTGGCTAATCAAAGTGCCAGTCATGTGACCTAACAGAGACTGCATCAGCCAGAAATCAAGTATGTAGCTGCAGGTAAGCAATGTTACTGGCTTAAGTGTACTTAAAAGCAGTTACTAATGAACAAAGTTGAAAAAAACTTGAATGGTTGTTTGATAAAGAGAACACCTGACTTACTTTATAGATGAACTAATTGACTGAAACATAAGTATTCACATTCAGTCACTTACTCCACTTCCATAGGGATTACAGACCTTCCTACTGCCTTGAGAATGCAGAGATCCGCTGGGAGCTAGTAGCGTTAAACTTGAAATCCAGCAGTAGAAAGACTCTGTATCTTCATGACTCAGGTTCAATAGAATATTAAAAAATATCGATACAAGCATGTTGAGGTGCAAATATCATCTCAACATGCTTGTACCGCTATTTTTAACATGGATTAAATAACACAAAAAAATTGTATTGAACCTGAGCTGTGGAGAGTCTTACTTTCGCTGGATTTCACATTCTGAATTCATCCTGATTCAATATGAAGAGGGTTCTTAAGGGTGCCACATACATTTGAGAATCACTCATGTGATAAGTCCATGCTAGATGCAAACAGGGGTGAAACTTCACTGTATAAATCCAGGATTATTATTATTATTATTTATTTCAGAACACCGATAATTCCAGGGTGCTGTACAAGCCAAGGTGTTCAGGTACACGATATAAGACAAGTGCAATAACACAAAGTAACAAACTGACACAGAAGGAGAGATGATCCTGCCCACGAGAGCTTACAATCTACAATGGAGAAAAGTGAGACAAAAGGTTATGACCGGATCTGTGTATATTATGGTGTAACAGCAACAGGGTTCTTATAGGTTGTAGGCTATCCTGAAGAGGTGGGTTTTCGGGTTGCATTTGAAACTAGTTAAGGTGGGAAGAGTCTGATGTGTTGTGGTAATGACTCTCAGAGTATGAGGGATGCATGAGAGAAATATTGTAGATGGTTTTGTGAGGAGCTGACAATAGGAGAACAGAGAAGAAGGTCCTGTGAGGAGCGGAGATTGAGTGAGGGGAGGTGTTGTGACGTTAAGGCATAGATGTATGTGGAAGACAGGTTATGGGGGGCCTTATATGTCATTGCTAGCAGCTTGAACTGAATTCTCTGGGCAGTGGGTAGCCAATTAAGGGATTGGCAGAGGGGAGAGGTAGAGAAGTAGCAAGGGGAGGGGTGGATTAGCCGGGCAGCGGAGTTGAGGATGGATTGAAGAGAATTTATAAGAGTAGTGAGAGATTGACTGTATCAAAGGCAAAGGATAGATTTTGGAAGAGAAACCCAGAGTAGTGGTTGGAGGCTTTTGCAGTCAACAAGTTATTGGCAAAATTAGAGCAGTTTTGGTAGAGTAGTGGGGTTGGAAACCAGTTTGCATTGTGTCAAGAAGTGATTTAGATGAAAGATGGGTGGATAATTCAAGACAGACATGCTGTTCGAGGAGCTTTGAAGCAAAGGGTTGTAGACAGATGGAGTGATACTTGGATAAAGAGGGTGGGTCGAGAGATGACTTCTTGAGGATAAATGTGACTGTTGCATGTTTGAAGTTTTTCTCATATGCTGGCAAACATCATGTCAGTAAAATGTATTTAATTATTTTGGTGCTTTAACAGACAGTTTTACATATCCATTTTTTGTAGTAGATTAGTCTTGATGCACCATATCATCTCAAATCTCAACCTGACATGATCCTTGCTGGTATATGGAGTGGAGCAGTATCTTTAATTTGTCATCTGTGTGTACATACATACACTACCAAAAGTTTGGGGTCACTTGGAAATTTCCTTATTTTTGAAAGAAAAGTATAGTTTTTTTTCAAAGAAGCTAACATTAAATGAATCAGAAATACACTCTATACATTGTTAATGTGGTAAATGACTATTCTAGCTGCAAACGTCTGGTTGTTCATGCAATATCTACATAGGTGTATAGAGGCCCATTTCCAACAACTATCTATCCAGTGTTCTACTGGTACATTGTGTTTGCTAACTGTGTAAGAAAGCTATTGGTTATTTTGCTAACTCTTGAAAACCATTGTGCAAGGAAGTTAGCACAGCTGAAAACAGTTTTGCTGATTAGAGAAGCTATAAAACTGACCTTCCTTTGAGCTAGTTGAGAATCTGGAGATTTACTTTTGTTGGTTCGATTATACTCGTAAAATGGCCAGAAAAAGTAAAATTTTATGTGAAACTCGACAATCTATTCTTTTTCTTAGAGATGAAGGCTTATTCATGTGAGAAATTGCCAAGAAACTGAAGATTTCCTACAATGATGTGTACTACTCCCTTCAGAGGAGAGCACAAACAGGCTCTAACCAGAGTAGAAAGAGAAGTAGGAGGACCCACTGCACAACTGAGCAACAAGAGAAGTACATTAGAGTCTCTCGTTAGAGAAATTAACCCCTCACAGGACCTCAACTGGCAACTTCATTAAACAGTACCCACAAAACGCCAGTGTCAACATCTACAATGAAGAGGTGACTCCGGGATGCTGGCCTTCAGGGAAAAGAAAAAGCTATATCTGAGACTTGCTAATAAAAGGAAAAGATTAGTATGGGCTAAAGAACACAGACATTGGAAAGAGGATGATTGGAAAAAAGTGTTATGGACAGACGAATCTAAGTTTGAGGTGTTTGGAACACACAGAAGGACATTTGTGAGACGCAGAACAACTGAAAAGATGCTGGAAGAGTGCCTGACGCCATCTGTCAAGCATGGTGGAGGCAATGTAATGGTCTGGGGTTGCTTTGGTGCTGGTTAAGTGGGAGATTTGTAAAAGGTAAGAGGGATTTTGACTAAGGAAGGCTATCACTCCATTTTGCAGCGCCATGCCATACCCTGTGGACAGCGCTTGATTGGAGCCAATTTCATCCTGCAACAGGACAATGACCCAAAGAACACCTCCAAATTATGCAAGAACTATTTAGGGAAGAAGCAGGCACCTGGTATTCTATCTGTAATGGAGTGGCCAGTGCTGTAACCAGATCTCAACCACATTGAGCTTTTGTGGGAGCAGCTTGACCATATGGTATGCAAAAAGTGCCTATCAAGCCAATCCAACTTGTAGGAGGGGCTCCTGGAAGCATGGGGTGAAATTTCTCCAGATTACCTCAGCAAATTAACAGCTAGAATGCCATAGGTCTGCAATGCAGAATTGCTGCAAAGGGAGCATTCTTTGACGAAAGCCAAGTTTGAAGTAGAAAATTATTATTTCAAATAAAAATCGTAATTTCTAACCTTGTCAATGTCTGGACGATATTTCTATTCATTTTGCAGCTCACTTGATAAACAAAAGTATCAGGGAAGGGAAAACACATAATTGTCTGGGTGACCCCAAACTTTTGAACAGTAGTGTATAATATATATATATATATATATATATATATATATATATATATATATATATATATATATATATATATATATATATATACTGACCGTGTGCAGTTTCTGGTCTCTCCACTAAGTGGAATTCACAGGATTCTTGCTACAAACGTGCCACCGAAAACCTGGGTTCGCTGGGGGATGGAAACTTGTTGGTGTCAGTAACAGGGATGAGCGATACTATCAACAAAAGTTTAAATCGGCACGGTTTTTACATTTATTTGTGTGAAAATCTTAAAGATAATCTTTATCATGTTTTTCAGCGCTTCCTGTAATTTTGGCGGCCATCCAATCAGAGAAGAGCATAGAGCAGGGTGAGCTGGGTGTACGGCGTCATGATTGGGTGGTGTATGGATCTCATTGGCTGCAAAAATCACATGACCTCGTTTTATGTATGCAGCTACATTTCCTGTTCAGCCACATTTCTCACTGATCTGACTATAGAGCAACACGTCTGACTGCCTGTCCCAATAGCTGTGGTAACAGCTCAGAGAGACAGTCTTCTTTTACACAGAAAACGATCCTTCTATTTTTGAAGCTTAGGATATAATTAGATTAGTGAATTTAAGTTCTGACTTAGTTAGAGAGAGACTTGTAAAGAAATCTAGTGGTGTGTGTGCGGAAAGGAGGGTGTATATTGTGCAGCCTACTTTTTCCTGTCCTGAACTCACATGGGAATAGCAATTTTTTTAACACTTTGTGGCCAGCAGACCTCCCACCTGAGGTGAAATTGTACCTTTTGTTTTTGCATTTCTCTGTGTCCCAGTTTTTTGCCAATAGCCCCCCTTGTACTCAAATTGTTTTACAGATATTTCATAATAACTGCCGCCTGTTGTCAGTGGTGGCAAAACCGCCATATGTAATCCATATTACTGTTCAATAATTCAATTTCACTCAGTCCGTCTCAGTTTGGCGCTAATCGTGCACTTGTAGACAAATTGTTTTACACATTATTTCATACTAACTGCCGCCTGTTGTCAGTGATGGCAAAACCGCCATATGTAAACCATATAACTATACAGTACTTCTATTTCACTCAGTCCGTCTCAGTTTGGCACTAATCGTGCAATTGTACGCATATTGTTTTAAACATTATTTCATAGTAACTGCCGCCTGTTGTCAGTGGTGGCAAAACCGCCATGTGTATGTCACGTCAAGGGAGGTGCAGTGAGCCCTAACTGGAACCCAGCCCACTGTACCTGCCTACTTGACGTGCTGCCCTAGGCGGCAGACGGCAACTGGGCGACAGTCCCTGCTCTGCCTAAGTGCTGGGGCCGTCAGAAGGAAGAATAGTCAGACAGTCCGGGTCAATATCATATAGGAACGCCAAAGCCACTAATCAGAACCAGAGGAATAAACGTAAACAAGCCGAGGTCAAAAGCCAAACGGAAGCGAAGCACAAAATCAGGAGACAAGCCGGGGTCAAGAGAATAGGCCGAGGTCAGGTACACAGATAAGCAAAACACAATAATCAAACAAGAAACACGAGGTAGCCAGGAATATCACAGGCGCAGCAGTCAGCTTTCAGGGAGTTTAAATGGGATTACTCGATACCGCCCCTGCAGCTGATTGGAGCGGACTCCGGGTCCTCCCATTGGCTGGTGCACTCGCCCCCTGTCAGGAGTGGCTGGGCCCCTGTCACTCACAGAGCTGTCAGCAGCAAGTGTATCAGGGAGGGAGCGCACATCAGCTGTTGCAGCCTGTCTGCAGTCTGAGCACAGCTTAGCGCTGACAGTGTAATCCATATAACTTTTTAATACTTCTATTTCACTCAGTGCATCTCAGTTTGGCACTAATCGTGCACTTGTACAATAGTTTGTTGAAAACTATCAATTGCTAGCCCTACTGGGCAGTTGTAAATGTCAGGGACTGAAGGAAGAACGCTGTTGATTTGGTGTTACGATTCTTCCACCAGACCGCATTTCACAGATATTTGATAGAAACAATTCTGTTTCTAATCCTAGTTGGCTGTTGGAAATTAGAGGGATTTAAGAATATCTGTGATTTACCGTCTTTGCAGTACAGTTTCTCAATAAGAGACTGTGAAAAACTCTCCATACCTTTTAAATTTTTATCTTTCTGAACATGGAGCAAACTGCAGGTGGTAAGCGAGCAAAGATGGGTGTAGAACATGGAGGTAGAGGTACGAAAGAAGGTGCTCCTTCGAGTGCTGGCGACAACATGCAAGCCAAGTATCGTCGGTTGCAGGACCGTCAGGCCTGTAATTGCAGGGTTGGTGCCCTGTGAATCTCAGTAACGAACAGCGTCGCCAATCTGTTCTTCAGTGGTTAATTCAACCTGCATGCAGCAGTTTTACCTCCTCGTCCTCCCAGTCATGGCCACGAATGTCATTATCATCATCATTGTCAGCATCCGTCCATTATGAAGTGAAGGCAGCCCAAATGTCAACTCATATACTGATCACTATGGATAATCCATTTTCTGAAGACCTCTTTGATGACACAATGCGGTTGGGGTCAGAAGGCATTTTAAAAGATCAAGAGGCCAAAGAGGATGATTTAGTCTGCTCTGACACCCAATCGCTGATGCCATCAGAGGAGGAGAAGGAAGCAGGTCAGTCGCCACAAATCCCGAGCGGTCGGCAATGCCTTGCAGTGTCTGTGGCTTGTAGCCCGCAGCTCCAGGCTGTAGAATTTAAGGATGAGAAAATTACCTGTGGCGATGATGATAATGACAATGCGGATCCAATGTGGTCTTTTCAGCAGAATTTGCTTGCAAGCGCTTCTTCACTGGACGAGGAGGAAGATGATGGGGTAGTGTCAGTATGGGTCCCGCTTCAAAAAGGGAGAGGGCGGTCACACAAGTCCGCTGAGATTATTCCGCCAACCATGATCAGCGGAAACACCGCTCCTCGCTTATCGCCGTCGAAAAGGTACAGGACCTCTGAAGCCTGGGCCTTTTCCGATCAAGCCTCGGATTCGCCCAGCGATGTCATATGCCGCATTTGCCGTAAATGCATAAGTAGAGGGAAGAATCTTATGTGTTTAACCACCACCAACATGTCTAGTCACATGCAGTGAATGCATGAGTTGAAATGGAGGGAACACTTGGTGAAAAAAAGCCATACCGATCCTGGGATTTCGTCTGAACACTAATGTTTTTGGATATGTTCCGGACCCAATTGATTTCTGGGTATCCAAAATGGATAAATGGCCCGAGCTGGTTTCTAACAGACATTTGTTCTTCACAATTGTCAACAGTGGCTGTAGGGTCATGTTTTGAATTTTATGGGGCATAGTGCTGTCAAAAAAAGGAATAGGTAGGGAAGGGAAATGGTAATTCCTAGGAATGATTGCTCTCATGTAATGTGTGAGGACACTAGTTTAAAGAGGGTGTGTCCAGACCATGGTGAGGTGTATGCATGCATAAATGAGGCCTCAGAGAGTGAAGAAAACAGTGGTGCTGGGACTTGTAGTGCAGCTGAGGTCACTTGCTCCAATGCTCACTGTGTTTCCAATGGCTTCTACTGCAATGGCTGCAAGGACTACTGTGATGGAAAGAGTGAGACACCACAGAGGTGGGTGTATATTAAAACCCTAGTGAGGGGCAAGTGAGTGTGTTTGAATTCTCAGTGGGTAAAGAGATACCTGGTTCTGATAATTTTTCCTTAGAGACGATGGAGGAAAATATTTACAGTACCACAGAGATGGTATGTCCTGTGGTTTGTGGCATCCTCCAGGTGGGTGCCAGGTGTAGCCAAATGTCCGCTGCACCTTCTGGTGTTAAAAAATTAAGGATATCCCATTTACAAATGTGTTTGCCATGGCCTCCAGCCCATGGTGTGAATGTGGTGCTGTGCAAGATGTAGGAGTATCCCAGTTAGAACCTGAGAATTCTCCCTTTGAGATTGTTACAGGTGATGTGACGGAAACGTCTCCATCCGTTGGTGCAGAGGAACGGCTGCTAGACAGAGCCGGTGACAGGTGTGCACCCGGGAACATGTCCTCTGACACTGGTGAGGTGCCCGGTAATGTCATGGTGGCAGACAAATTGTCTATAGAGTTTGTCAATGGTGACTCAGAAATTATTAGAATGCCTGCTGATTGTGATGAGGTCTGTATTGCAGAACATGCAGGGTTGGTGGCCCCTGTAGTAAAATGTAAGCCTGCTGAGATGGTCACCACAGGTCAGATACCTGTGGTGGGTTGTAAAGCTCAGATGCCCGCCAGTGATCCCTGTAGTCAAGCAAGTGTAGTGCATGAAAAGGAGGAAACAGACTGTGAATGTGGTCTTCTCGCTGTTGCAAGTCAGATGTATGGAAGGACCAGCGAGTCCTCAGACATTAAAGACTCACCCAGTAATGAGGCGGAGATCATCGGCAGAGGTTTCCTACAATAACCCAGTGATTATTGACCTTCAGGTTATGGGTGGCACAGATGTACCCTGTGCCACAATGGGTGTTAGTCCAGAGAAATTAGAGGATGTAGCTGACCCTAAAAGCCAGGAGATGGTCAGTGAGGACCAGAGGACTTGTGACATAGAGAAGTTGAGATCTCATTGTATTCCTGCAGACAAAGAGGTAGCAGGTAGGGGCCATGGTGGATAGCAACCTTGAGAGGTTTGCTGTCGTTACTGCTTCTGGTAACACAAGTGTGGTTGCTGGGTCCCACCAGGGGTCCTTTGCTTATGCGAGACCCAAGAGTGTGAAAACTCTGCCCAGTGGGCACACTGCCAAGGTAGCCTGTGTGTATGTAAGCAGCCTAAAAGGTCTGATAGTGCTGGTAATGGGGTTGTCAGTAGTAACCCTGTGAATGTCGGCATGCGGGCTGTGGGTGATGACATTCTTGGTTCAGAGCTTGTATGGGTTGTGCCACCTTTAAAAAGTGGCTATGAGCAATCTGTTGCCCATTGTAGGGTGAATGCATGGGATGAGCCCACAGCTATGTATGTGACCAATGTCATCTCTGCCCCTGAAGATATAGGGAAGATGTTGTCCCAAAGTAGGAACTTTGATTCTGGAGGGTTGAGTGCACAGGGTGAGAAAGACCAACGGCCTTTATTAAAGGGGAGGATATGTGCCAGAGTGACCGTGTGCAGTTGCAGGTCTCTGCCACTAGGTGGAATTCAGCAGGATACCTGCTACAAATGTACCACCGAAAACCTGGCTTCGGTGGGGGAAGGAAACTTGTTGGTGTCAGTAACAATAGGTTACTGACACAGGTAGATTGGCTGCTTTGCAGCCAGGTATGGGTTTCCTTTCCCGACACGGTCGTAGCATTGGGTGGGAGGCCTGTCTCACGTTCCAGTGCCTATTAAAAGGCTGGTACTGCAGGTGAGCATGGGGTGTGGTTGCTACCTGAACGTTTAGAGCAGCAGAGCTGGGAGAGAGAGCTCTGGCCTCAGAGGCTTACGTGAAGCCTGGAACAACAGTAAGGATACTGTAGCTTTGGAATGCTGTGCGATAGGCACGGACCTATGAAAAGAGAGGGACTCTGAATGTGAGTTAATGGCCAGACGGCCAAGGATTTCTTTTTATGCGTTTGTTTTGGCTATAAACTGTTGTACACATGCCTCAATAAAGCTGGCTGAGGCCAGTATAAAATATTCCCTGGTGTTGGAAGATTTGTGTTCCAATATCATCCTACCAAAGACGGCGATCCGAAAGCCAAGTGTGGATCCCAAGATGGCGTCCCAGAGCTAAGCAGGAGCTTACAATACATACTATATATATATATATATACACTCACCGGCCACTTTATTAGGTACACCATGCTAGTAACGGGTTGGACCCCCTTTTGCCTTCAGAACTGCCTCAATTCTTCGTGGCATAGATTCAACAAGGTGTTGCAACGATGCTCAATTGGTACCAAGGGGCCCAAAGAGTGCCAAGGAAAATATTCCCATACCATGACACCACCACCACCAGCCTGAACCGTTGATACAAGGCAGGATGGATCCATGCTTTCATGTTGTTGACGCCAAATTCTGACCCTACCATCCGAATGTCGCAGCAGAAATCGAGACTCAGCAGACCAGGCAACGTTTTTCCAATCTTCTACTTCCAATTTCGATGAGCTTGGGCAAATTGGAGCCTCAGTTTCCTGTTCTTAGCTGAAAGGAGTGGCACCCGGTCTGGTCTTCTGCTGCTGTAGCCCCTCTGCCTCAAAGTTCCCATACTGTGCGTTCAGAGATGCTCTTCTGCCTACCTTGGTTGTAACGGGTGGTATTTGAGTCACTGTTGCCTTTCTATCAGCTCGAACCAGTCTGCCCATTCTCCTTTGACCTCTGGCATCAACAAGGCATTTTCCGCCACAGGACTGCCGCTCACTGGATGTTTTTTTCTTTTTCGGACCATTCTCTGTAAACCCTAGAGATGGTTGTGCGTGTGAAAATCCCAGGAGATCAGCAGTTTCTGAAATACTCAGACCAGCCCTTCTGGCACCAACAACCATGCCACGTTCAAAGGCACTCAAATCACCTTTCTTCCCCATACTGATGCTCGGTTTGAATTGCAGGAGATTGTCTTGACCATGTCTACATGCCTAAATGCACTGAGTTGCCGCCATGTGATTGGCTGATTAGAAATTAAGTGTTAACGAGCAGTTGGACAGGTGTACCTAATAAAGTGGCCGGTGAGTGTATGTATATATATATATGTGTATGTATATATATATATATATATATATATATATATATATATATATATATATATATATAATATTATTATTATTATTATTATTATTATTATTATTATTATTATTTTTATTATTATTATTATTATTATTTTTAAAGTTTTTAGAGCGCCATTGGAATCCAGGGCGTCTGTCCCATTGGGGGTTACACACATTACATAAATCAAAAGGAGTACAGTGATAAGGGATAATGCAATTGGCACGACAGAGGGAGAGAGGACCCTCCCCGCGAGGGCTTACAATTTACAAGGAGGGGGAAAGAGACAAGGAGGTGAGGGGCAGACATGTATGTGGAGGAGTAGTGACAAGTTTAGTGAGGGTTGTAGGCACCCCTGAAGAAAGGGGTTTTCAGGGTGTTTTTGAAGGTGGTGAAAGTGGCGGAGAGTCTGATGTTGTGGGGCAGTGCGTTCCAGAGTGTGGGTGACGCACGGGAGAAGTATAGGCTACGGTTGTGTGAGGAGCTGATAAGGGGAGAGCAGAGGAGAAGGTCCTGAGAGGAGCGGGATTGGTGGGGGAGATATTTGGAAAGTAGGGCAGAGATTTTATGGAGGGGAGAGGTCGTGGAGAGCCTTGTAGGTCATGGTTAGTAAACTTGAAATGAATTCGTTGGGCGGGTGGGCAGCCAGTGAAGGGATCGGCAGAGGGGAGAGGGCAGGAGGAGTTTGCGAGGAGAGAGGTGGATAAGACGGGCAGCAGAGTTAAGAAAGGATTGGAGGGGAGCAAGGGGTGTAGACGGGAGGCCAAGGGAAGGATGTTGCAGTAGTGCTAGGCGGGAGATGACAAGGGCATGGACCAGCATTTTTGTAGTGTCAGAGTTGAGGAACGAGCGGATGCGAGAGATGTTTTTCAGGTGGAGGCGGCAGGCAGAGGTGAGGGTTTGGATGTGTGGTTTGAAAGATAGACCAGAGTCTAGGATTTCCCCAAGGCTGCGTACTTGTGGGACCGGTGAGAGTGTGGAGCGATTGACTGTAATAGAGAGATCAGGGGCGGGGGGTAGAGTTGGATGGTGGAAAGATGATGAGTTCTGTTTTCTCTACATTTTGTTTTAGGAGACGTGATGAGAAGAAGGGGGGGAAATGGAGGACAGACAGTCGGGATCGGGTAGTAGAGAAGTGACGTTCTGGGCGGAGATGTAGAGTTGGGTATCATCAGATATAGGTTTGGGAATGAAAGCCATGTGAGGCTATGAGCTGACCGAGGCCAAGGGGTTGTAGATAGAGAAGAGTAGTGGGCCCCTGATTGACCCTTGGGGGACACCAACAGAGAGTGGCCGGGGGGAGGAGGTGGAGCCGGAATAGAGACGTGAATGTCCCATCAGTGAGGTACGAGGAGATCCAGGAAAGGAAAATCTTTTTTGCCGAGGGAGGGAGGATTTGTAGCAGGGGGGAATGGTGCAGTGCAAAGGCAGAGGACAGGTCTAAGAGGAGGAGCACAGAGTAGTGGGTGGGACTTA